>QNGE01000187.1:0-25756 GCA_008508345.1 Paragonimus westermani
TCACGGGCAGTCAGAGTAGAGTCGGCTGGCCTGCATGTTACAGACACGCTGAGTAATACGCAGGTGGACCACGTGGACGAGACAACAAAGGGGTGAACGTGAGCCAAAAGTTTAAAACACATGCGGAACGGTTTTTGCATTGTTACACCGGTCGCAACACTTCCTCCCACTCAAGGTGTGTCTCAAATGTGTCAAGGTGTGTATGTCATTTTGAACGCGTGTACTCCTCTTCTACCAAAAACATTGTCGTGTCCACATTTCGCAGTTGTATTTCACAATTCGTTTTTGAATGTTCTTGTGTATAACGTTTCATTAACTTCATCTGTACGCTTGTTTGAAAGAATCATGATCGCTTTTTGTATTTGATTGCCTTCCAAAAAGCGTAAGTAACCGCCTACCGTCTCTACCCTCTTTACTTGTGTGTATTTTTGGACTGGTGAACTAATCATAGAGTGGAATTTTTCTGCTCCGCTTGTTTGCTGGTGCTGAACGTTTATCCTACCACTTCGCGCGTACAGTTATCTATCCGTCGTGGTCCGAACCTACTCTCTGGCACCGTCCTCATCTGAGGTGACGGCCCACTCAATTTATCGGACCCTGGCTTGTTAGTCAGTCGTTCCATTTTCCACTGATACGCCTTCCCATTATTTTCACAGATATCTTTTTTACTTATCGGCTGCCGCGACAACCCTACTTTGATTTTACCATCTTCCGTACACTTTTGTCGTTTAATTGGTTAGGTCATTACAAAATTGATGAATCCGACTGCGTTTTTGAACAGTGGTTCCCTAACATCATTAACAATGCTTGAGGACGCTGTGGACATTGACATTAAACCCGAACACAGTTGCTTAAAATTACCCGACAACATTGCACGAATTCCTCATTTCCGTTCCCTCAGATTAAGGCCGTGTTCACCATCAGGCGGATAACATCAGAGAAAATAAGATTTGCATGCGCGGTATAATCTCTTCCTTTCGATGACACAGCGGGAATGTGGGATCTATTGGAATCAGTTCAATCCGATTTCATCTATGGCCATTTAAAGGAGGCGATCATGAAGTGGACCGAGAATTCGAGGACAAAATTGCTACACGACTTGTTCAATTTAGTCAAGCTGGGCGATCGGTCCCCACTCCAACTGTTATCTTGTGTGAGAGATCTTCTGAGACTCGCGGAAGTTTTACGATGGCACCTTAAAGCCATGGATGAGAATAGTCCAACTGGCGAATTAGCAGCCCTCCCGTACAAAGTGTCGGAAACTTTTCCTTCACAGCCCGCGTGTGTCTCACCCACAATCGTTTCAACATCGTCTCTTTCAGCCTCAACAACTGATGATGGTTTAAATCTTTTGATAGGGAAGATGGGTTATCGTATGTATGGTATGGCTATGCAAATGAACGACCTGAAGAGGTATTGATCCAGAGGCCGTGCGCGATTTCACTCTCGCGATCCATCAAGGTGATGTTAGTACCACCAAACCTTCCGGAGCAAAACGAGGAAGTGTACCCAGCCGTGTAACTTCCGAACTCGCCACCCTTCATTGTTTACCCGTAGATCAGCCAGTAACTGCGACGAGTGTCGTTGGCCCAGCAGGTACTATTCATCTATTTTGTACCAAGGATCGCTCGACCAGCTTGCCGTCCCTTATCGATATCGGAGACGAGCTGAGCGTCATTCCGCCGCAGCCAAACGATCGACTTCAGCCTGGCCGGTAAACATTGCAGGCCGTGGATCAAAGTCGCATCGGAACTTTTGGACAACGCTAACTCACTGCTGACGTTGGTCCCCGGTTACTTTCTCAGTGGGTATCCATGTTTGTCGATGTTCAGACGCTACCCATCTCTTGTCACATTTTAATCCTTCCGTTGATGTCAAGAGGTGAAAGCTAATTGGCAACACTACCGCCTGCACAGTAAACGTTGTCCAATGGACGATGGTACTGATCGGCACCGAATTTGCCCTCCATCCTACACCTTCCTACACACACCTCCCACATATCTCATACCATCTTAAACATCCCCGTTAGTAGTACCCAAACCATCCTGGCACACTCTTACTCCATACTTAACGATTATCAGCTGTGTATAGCTATCAACCACTACGCAATAGCTGTGCAAGTTAAAAGAGTTTAGAGAATGTATATAGCTTAACATGTTCGTCTCACGTGATTACATATCTATGTGCCTCTTTCTATCCTTACAAACCACCTGATAATCTTCCCATTTTGCTAAACATCTTTTCCATCCAACTTAACGGCCGTACATACTAAATCGACATAGGAATTCAGCTGAAGTCATATACAAGAAAAATCTGTAAATTGATCAATTTTCGCGTTATACGATAAAAATTATGTTAGAGATAAATATTTTATTACCTAACACAAAATTATAAATTCTATATAGAAGATTTATTCAGAAAATGTCAGATTCCATGACTCGTCATACTTCGCATGACCATTTCAATTATTTCATCTTATCACATAGTTTTGCTTTCCATTCTTGATTCCACGATAAATTATGACGCGAGGCAACGTTTCATGACGTTCGGACAATCGAAATCCTGTACTGATTGGACAATTCGCGAGGTCCGTGAAATTCCATCGATTTGAGGAAATAACGGAGTCCAGTCCAGAAGATCGTCCATTTATCCGGGAAAATTGGGACCCACCTATATTCAGCTTCCGAAAAAGTTTCTACATATTTTCCCGAGGCCGTCTACATCAACTGACGGCGAAGTGCTTCGACTGGTCATTTTCTCCATCCTGAACTTTTTCTGGCATGACCTTGAATATAAGGCCAACGTTAACCTTGTGAAACAAGAATTGGTGTGACAACTCAACATTTTTTCATCAAATATTGGAAATTTTGAGAACTACCGTTTCAGAAGCAAGTGAGCCAACTGCCCTTTCATAAACTAGAGTTTTCCTCTATTATTTTGTCCGTTTTATTACTTTTATTCTATAATTGGTGCATTGTACAATTAACAACTATGTGTACCGTATGGAGTTCACGTCAAATGTGTAACTGATCACGCTCATCCGAGCGTTTTTCTCACAGATACGTTGAGAAATACACTATTATTATCATTATTAATAGTTATTATTATTATTATTATTATTATTATTATTATTATTATTATTATTATTATACTGCCTGGGCGGTTCTCACATACCGGAAAGGTTGAACACACTGTAGAACTTCGTAGTACTGCACGTAACCCTTCGGGTTTCACTTTTCTACGTCGTATACAGATTGAGAAACTTGAGATAGTCAAGGACGAATTGAAACATACGTCTCAGTTAGGCGCAGTTCGACCTTCAAACTGTTCTTGGGCGAAACCACTGCACATGGTACCAAAGAAGTCTCCGGTAAATTGGAAACCTTGCGGTGATTACCGAGCTCTCAACACTTGTAAAATCATGGACAAGAACCACATATCCGCGACTTTTCTTGAGAACTTACTGGCGCTATTAGTTTCTCTGAATTAGACCCAGTACGCACCTGTCATCAGACCATGGTTGCCGAAGAGGACAGTCCGTAGACAGCTATCATGACATCTTTTGGGCTCTCCGAGTTCACACCAATGACCTTCGGGCTCAGTAATGTGGCTTACACATTTTGGCGATTAATGAACGAAGTATTGGGTGGAATCCCTTCCGCATAAATCTGCGTGGACGACGTCTTGTTTGCCGACCGCTCGAACGAGAAAAACCTGTCAACTTTGTGCTGTTTTTGATCGTTTCGCACAATACATCATGACAATCAACATCGGTGGGTGTGCCTTGAGGGCCAGTTCATTGAGCTTCCTGGGACATGACATCGTTCAAACCAATATCAAACTTCTGCCAGATCATATTGAGTCTATCTCGACATTCCGGATCACAAGTGCGATGACCCAACTCCGACGATTCCTCGGCACTCTCACCGATCATCGGCCTTCCATTCCACATCGCCGAATATTTTGAAGCCCCTGACCATAGTAACATGTGGTGCGCCGCCATTTTGTTTCGCTACACATACTCCCTCCCGCTTCCTTTCAGGTCCTCAAACACGTGAATTGAACGCATCCGCGCAACGGGCCGAGTAGGGTGACCAACCAGAACCCGAGGTCGGAGGTCAGTGTGCGTGAGACCACGTCTGATTGGTGGAATTCCTGGATCATGGGACCCCGGATATAAACACTGACAAGGACACGTTGTAGAACAATCTCTCTCAGTATCTGTGTTGTTGTTATTACGCGATTCTGGTTGACGCGTGACTTTTCTCTTTTGCAAGACGGACCTTGCGTGTTCCGAGCTGAACACGTTGGACATAGTGTTTGCCGTTTCTGTGATTGACTTTCTGGAATATTACATGACCCACCTGGCTGACTCAAAACGTACGTCCATCTAACTCCCACCTGAAGCCAAAGTAGCTTTCTCAGCAGCAAAGGAAGTCTTATTTTGCGCCATTAAACTGTACTTTGTTAGTCACGATCCAAGCGTTGTCTCTTTCTTGTTACAGGTGTCTCAGACGTTGTTGTTGCTGTTGGTCTCGGACGTCCAGTGGTTGTTCGAACAACGCTCAGTCTTCTCGCAACGTCTATCGATATGCTGGATCTACGATACTCGCTTCTGTAAGTAACGGACGTCTATAAAGTCTGAGCCTGTTGATCAATCGATTCGGATCCGAAAAGGAAGACGGTCGTATTGGCGAGTTTCTTATTGATAAGGTGCTGATGTTCAAAAACAGTATGGCAAACCGAATAGTGGATGACAACAACAAACCTCGATATTGAATCCACCAAATATACAGGTTCCTAGATTAACGGTTCGCCTGAATATGATCAAATGCAACAGACACTTAGTGGCGAAGCGGCCAGGCGAGAATGAAACCAGAGTACATATGAACAAAGGTCCGGCAAAGAAAAGCAAGAAGGAAAAACTACGCAGAAACACTTTTCCACGAGCAAACGGTATCAAGATTTAACAATACATCAATAGCAACATTCGAGCGAGAAATAGTTTGTCACCCGCGCAACTTGAGTGGTAGTGTCGGATTGCAAGAAAGGCTCGCAATCGGTATAAATAATTCCAACATAACGAGACGAATCAATGAGAAGGGAATAAATAGGGCAGGAAACGCGGTCACCAACGTTCTATAAACACATAAAAATCATCAGGCACTCATGCAAACAGCTGCTTCAACAGTTGGCGCGATCTTTGAACAATCCGTGTATATTAAATAGCAATCCTTGGCCATTTTCTCCCAGACCACAACCAGCACATATAAAGTACAGCACCTCTGTAATTGAGCTACTGGCTATTTATTTAGCAAGCCATTACTTTCGACACCTTTTGGAAGGCTGACACTGTTGTTCAACCTGACCACAAGCTCCAGATATTTGCTTTTCACGCCAAAGTGGGTCGGTGCTCCTCACTTGAAATCGAACATTTGCTCTATATCTCTCAGTTCACCAAGGACATCAACCATCTACATGGCGATGCCAATATGGCTGCTTATGTGTTATCGCGTTCTGACGTCAAATTGGTTCAATCGCCAACCTCCTGCGGTCTGTATAAAATGGCCACGACCCAGCAGTGCAGTGGGGAGATGTGCGACCTCTCCTCCTGCAGGTCCTCGAGATTGTCTACCCTCCCTCTGCTGACACCATCCGGTAAAATTTTGTACGAGATTTCTACGAGTGCACCTGTACCTTCTGTTCCACTTTTGTATCGGCGCGCCGCTAGTAGTCATTCCCACTAATCATCCCACCCCGCGAAACGCGGCACGCTGAAGCTGTTTGCTCAACACTCGGTTTGGTCCTCGTGGAACAAAGATGTTCGTCTCTGGTCACAACAACGTGTGGAGTGTTAAATAAGTGAAGTGCACATGCATGTGGTTACCGCACATGGCACATTCCCCCAGCAGGACGCCCGTTTCCACCATGTGCACCTGAATATCGTTGGGCCACTACCAACTTCTAGCGGTTGTACATATATACCGACCACAATCGCTCGTTTTCACATGTCGACTTCTAGCTTCGCCCATTGGAGACACTTAAGCGGAAAGAGCTGCATAACCCTCTTGAAGCACTGGTTCGCTGATTTTGTTGTGCGACCTACAGTCGCTACGGCTTGAAGTGCCCAGTTTCAGTCTCTCTTGCTTTGCAACTCCATGCGTTCGCTTGATTGTTTGTACACTAAAGCCACGACACACCATCCATCATGGTTTGGTCAAGCGCTTCCACAGGCAACTAAGTACCTTTATAACTACCGATTAAGACGCAACGAAGTGGAACGAGCGTCTACCACCCGTTTCCTTTGGAACCCGATTTACCACCAAAGAGGACATCTGGTGTACTACTTCTGAATTAGTTAACGATACAGCTCTGCACCACCCAGGGGAACTGATTCAAACAGGGACACCCTCAGATCCAGGTAGGTAGCACATCTCACGTAAACAGCACATGTCCAGCCTTTGTTTCACATCATCACGCCAACATTGACGCCTGGGACAAAATCCCCTGGATTCGCTTACGTGTGAATTTTTATTCGTGCGCTGAATAGCCATCAGGAAACCGTTACAACCGCGGTACTCCGACTCAGTCAAAATGGTTAGGCGCGACAGGAAATTTTTCATTATTGGAAGGTTTGGACGAGACTGTGATCGATCCAAACTAACTGATACAGCCTACCCACCTGACCTGATATTAACCAAAAAATGCTCCTCCCAACAGTACTACATCTACCAATAGTTCAGCCACCTTGTGCTCTTGAACGACGCATCACACGTAGAGGACAGTCTATACGCTGACCGGAACGTCTGATGGATTACGATATGTGATATGGTTATCGTGCGTTTGGTTTGTTTTTTCTCCGCTACTGTTTTGTCATGTTTCTGACCCAGAAACGATTGTTTGCTTTATATTGGCCTTAACCTCAATTCAGCGATTCATCGATTCGTACACGGGTTCGAGGACGGGGGCCCAACCTACTCAATCCAGTCAGTTTGTTTGTTCCGATGTCCGGCGGTTTTCTGTTGACCAGAAAGGCAGTCATTGAAAACGGGCACTGCTCTTGGGGGTTGCAGAAGGTCCGAAGAACAGAGTAAAATAATAATCTAGTAGAACAGGATAAATTACTAATCTAACGGTTTATTAAGTAGGTAAGAATCCAATAACACTTTGAGACGGTCCTTAGAAGAACAGCTGACAATCCGTAGTGGTAGGTTGTTCCAGTGGTTGATACCTCTATAGAAGAGAGATGCCATAAGCCAGTGACCATTTTGGTGGCTACTCGCTGGACACGTTCAATGGAGAGTAGGTCCGTCTTCAAACCGGTGTAGACAATCTGATTGGCATACTCTAGCAGTGGTCTTACGTAGACTCTGTAAAGCGTGTGAAAGGAGGTCCGGTCTATCTAGGGGAAGGTTTTTTGATCATCACGAGAGTCATAAAAATCCCTTCGGCGACCAGCTGGTGATGACAAGAGAATGACAAATCAGACGACAACCAAACGCTTTCTTGTTAGCAGTAGGTTGTGTAGCGTGCCATACAGCTGTTTCCGATCTGTTTGTCCGTTACATTCGTGGAGAGACTCTGAATAACGGGACGCACCTTATAACAGCGTTTTTCCGAGGTAAGGGTTTCAGCAGCGGCAGGAGCACTTTAAAGAGAAACAGCGCGAACAAACATGTCCAGAGGCCCAGAAGGCCACACACGAGTTACATGAACGTAAACTAAAACGGCACCGGCAATACAGCAGCGTGCTCTGTCAAGCAATTCAAATTTACTTCGTGATCACTTGCTGGTTTGGGCTGCGCGTTACAGTTGGTCAGACAGAAGGGGCCTTGACGTAAACCATGCTGGCTAGGATGTAGCAGATGGCTCGTTTTTAGACACGTTCTGAGCCTTTTGTTCAGTAAACGCCCAACCATATTTCCAACAACAGATATAAAGCTCAATGGCCTATACCTGGCTAGTGGCTTGCGGCCGCAACTCTCACACATGTGACAAACAAGTGCCCACTTCCACTCAGTAGGAACGTGCTCTTGAGGCCAAGAAACGCTGAATCATCACGCTAGTGAAGGAAAAACACACCCACAAATTCCTACGGCATTAACCAAGGCAAACCGCCTGGGCCGCGTAAATCTCAAAAGTACGGATCCCACAGCTAATCTGCACCTTCATCCCCGTTGATCTCTCGTGCCTTGAGTGTCTAGTTTTCAGGAGCACATGGAGGGACTGAACGCGCTTCAAAGGAACACACCGTAGCATAACCAGTAACCAGAGTCTCTTATTTCATCTCCGCAGCCTGAGCTTCTCTTGGCTGCCCAAAAACTTCATGTACGACAGTCCTTGCCCTTTCCTGTCTTCGCAAGCAAACACAGGACCTTTTGAGACCGCAGCTAACTCAGCTCTGAGAAGCTCATGATTCACCCTACAATTCGTTACCGCTGGCTGGGCACGTTGGTTGCGAATACATATGCAGCTGTCGTATCCACAATCATTTACCCGAAGTGGTCTCCACGCTTAGTTGCGTTTTCAAAGACAGGCTCCCAGCTTCCGATCAAAACATGGAGGCCCTTTGCAGCGAGTTGGGGCCAAATTTCCAAATGGTATTTGCACGTGCTCATTCAACCTGGCGCACTAACTGTCAACGTCTGGGTGAACTTCAATTAAACAGCCAGCCAAAGAAATCTGATTTTCCTCACGATCCGTCGGACGGCATTTCCACTTATTATCAACCCTGCTTCCTCAGTACGGGATTGCTCCCAATGGATTGTGAGGAATTCATGATCGTTATTCTCCAGTGGTGAAAAGCTTTTCAGACGGTCAGTGTCTGAATCTCTTGGAATTAAAACCAAGCCCATCGTGGGTGTTCGGCCATCTAGCTACTTTATAAGCTTCAGGACATGCTGTCGCAAACCCCAGTCCAATAAAACGTCCAACATTTCTTCCTTGGAGCCAACCGTAAACTGCACATGAAGCTGAAGTTCCCAATCAGTCTACAGTCTGCTGAAGTCAGCCATGACCTGATAACGGCTTTCGAGCAGCTTAACGCCAAAGCTGCTGTAGTAATGAAGCCGGTGGCGGACCAGGCGTTCTGTAGATAGAGCTCATCTCACAACTCCCAGCGGATGATAGGATTCCACACCGCGGACACTCGTGATAGCCGTCTGGGTTGGTAGTCGCGACAGTCCCCATGCCACCAACACCTTATCGCATGTACACGAGCATCCCGCCTCCATCTCGCATACAAGATCTATCAGAAAAGAAGCAATGGAGTCCAGGAATAGCCAGTTCGGCCTCCGAAAACAAACATTCCAGTAGCGTTTCAGTGAGTGCCACTAGTATCGACTGGTATCAACAAGCCCAACGTTCTAACCCCACCTGCTCGACAAACACACTCTGAATGTTGGTGTGCATTATCAGTTCAGACAATCCGCCCACGCCCCCGTCATTTAGATCACCCTGTGCATTGAGGCCAACTGCACTGAGGCCAACTTCATTGTACAAGTATCATCAGAGCCCAGTTTACTTCCGCCTCTCAGAGAATACTCCGAAAATCCTGTAAGACCAGGCCTTGTTCATCGCCGGCTGTGCAGTTTTACGATACCCTCCAGCAACGTCCCCAAACGTTCCTTGTCCTCACAATTTCGGCCTGGTTTAGTAGGGCTCACTTTGCAGGAATCGCGATTATTGCCGATAGCGTGTGTTTTCTTGTACTTCTGTGCTTCACCGATTCCATTTTGCTGCAACAGGTGGGGACGGCAAACGCCGTCCTTCACCTTCTCTAGTTTCACAAGTTTTCTGCAGGGTTTCGTCTAGCTCACTTCAAGTCACAGTTCTTGATGACTTTAATCTAAAACTGTCCCGTTTTTAGCGTAGATAACCGGTTTGTTCTTCGCCTGCTGCGACAGCTCTTGGAGATGAAGTCTTCACATCTTGTGGAAGCGGAACGAAAACATCCAACTGCGCTGCATTTTTCAGAGGTTGGCGGTTAATAAGGCATTCTCAGATAATGTGCAAGCAAGGACATTATCACACCGTGCTTCCGGGGAAAGACTCATCAACACTTCAGCGAAATAGTTAGGAGTAGAAGGGTATAAAAGAGGCAGCGTGCAAGATACACAGCGACAAAAAAAGAAAAAAGCAATTCAGCTGCCGCACGTAATAATGTGCTATCTACCGCAACTCGCAGTCGAGAAATATCGTAGCACGGTAATAATATTCATGCGCCGGAATATTTTGTCAGGATATTGCCACCTTTGAATGCCTGAGTGAAATTACGCTCGCGCTGCGCAACCGGGTGCGGCCCGACCTACAGTTTGTACACTGCCGTTAATAACCGCAGTCGCCAATCTCTTCAGCGTCAACACACATTTTATCTTCACACCGTGTGATGCATCTGAAATGGGATATGGCGCAGTTGTCTACGTTTGCTTCCGTGACAACTGTGGTTAATGTTTTGTTGACTGGTGTTTTTGAAAACCCGGTAAGAGCCTCTCAATCCGGTTTCCATTCTTTGACTCGAACTGACCGCAGCTTCATTTGCCGTTCGGGGGTACCAAACGATCCGCCCGTGTTTGACTGGTTGATTCAAGAACTTGAAGTTTGGGACGTTTGATGGCCGTGTTGTTTTATACCAACAATACCGTTAAAAGATTAAGGACGTCCATCACAAATGAAATGACGTACAATATTGATATCTCTGACTACGGCAGTAGAGACATGTACGACCATTCTATGGTCCGGTGGATGAAGCATCACCCGGAGTGAGGTGTGCAGCATGTTCAATAGTGGTTGTGTGGTTCAGGGCAACACAGGCAACCACCGGATCTGTAGATTGGCGTATCTTGGCACACAGAGCCTGTAGAATGTGTTGAATTATGAAAAAACTGTGCTGCGGTAAATGTTGTGAGCAAATCTGAGGATCTGCTGCCAGTCTGTTGAAAGTATCTTAATCATTGCAAATTGTTGAAGGCCATCACCTTGTTGAGTTTGTTCAAGTCTCATTGGATTCTAGTGAATATCAATCATTAGAAGGCAGAAGGTAGGTCTTTCGACACTCGCTGCGCTGCAAGCAGCCGTAGCAGATGTTGTGAGGCTAGTGGAGCTACAAGCTTTTCCACGTGAAATGCAGATTTCGTCTAATTCATGTGTCCATGAGAGGAGGAAGATGGTGGGTAGGGGTTGTCTTTATAGAAATTAGCGGCCTCCTCCGAATGGGTGGGTGTTTGTCTACTGCAGGGCAGATACCGCTGCCCGTCACCTTCAGTTGAGGAAAGAGCTTGCTGAGGAGGCTCAAGTGCTCGTATCAGCGGTTTTTAGATTTTACATGGTGCAGCGGGGATGGTCTTTTGCAACGCCAGAATGCGGTTGCTTGGGAGGCAGCTGCTGGCATAACTTCCTTTGTGCGAACACAACCTGATTGACATCTTTTCTCATACGTCGGGTTGGACCATTTTTGTCGGGCCAGACTGAAGGAAGATCGAACAGTTGAAATGGAATATGGTCGTATATTTACGTGCTTAGATTCTAGGACAGCCCACCCATAAATTGCGTAGACGTTGGACGATGATTTTTTCCTCGTGCTACCGGTTCGATTTATCAGAAAAGGAGAAACGCCAACTGCTGTTCATTCAGATGACGGCTCAGATTTAGTTGGTGCCAACAAAGAGCTCGTAAGCTACAGTGAGACGCTAGAGTAGGATATTTGGAATGTGCTGCCAAGAAAATGCGTCATATGCAATCTCAACCCACTATATTCTGGTCACAGGGCGGGAGTCCGGAAATGGCTGATAAATTCTATTCAGTGAATTCTGAATGTAGTTTGCGCAGGAGAGACTCATGGTGATGGGGCTGCGTTGAAGTTATTGGTCGAGGTAAGACGAATCCTCAATAATCTTTCGATCGTACCATCGATGTCCGATGATACTGATTCCACCTCTTTGTTACCAAATGACTCATAACTTTCAGAAACAGTTTCGGACTGAAATAGTACAAAACCCTCATCAAAACATACAGTGAACAATGGGGACAGGCCAACCACTCGGTATCGGTATTTTTAAAAAAGTGGGTGGAGGAACATATTCCAAATCTTCAAGCTGGAAATGGCCAAATCAACAACGTGACGCGCAGACTGGCAATGTCGTGTTGGTGACAGCTGATGCGACTCCGAGAAACCGGTGGCCAACTGGTTTGATTTCGCAGTTCTTCTCAAGTGTAGACAGATTGATCCGTGCTGTTTTTGCGAGGACCCAAGGGGGAACTTATTAAGCTATGTGCGTCACTATATTCTGGAGTGTAATGTGAACAAGAGGTCCAGTAAATGGGGAAGATTTCAGTCAGTGCACACTGCATGTGGCTTGCCTGTAGTCGCCGTGAGGTGGAAAATCTTATGGTGATTGCTGGAGCGATCACTAGGCGCCTCAGCCGCGACGGAGGTGCATGGTGGGAATTATGGCCAACAGGTTCCAACCGCGACACCTCAACTTCGGTCGACCCACAAATCAAGGTGGGAGGTATGGTGAACATCCTCCATTTTCATGAGATTCCGTGATGCATAGCAGCCATCTGCGCTTATTTTGAACCAAAAACAGCGTTTTTAGGTCGTTGCAAGGAATTTGATGGTAGATGAGCCAGACGATGTCAATGCTGACCACAAAACAGTCGTTGGATTGGCCGGAACTATCTCCCATGACGTTTCTGTTTGCCCAGTTTTTCTATTTGATCCCTTCGTGCATTGCTCCCCTCCAGTTCCAACACTTAACCGTACTAACTCACCTGCACACATCGTTTTGTTCGTTTGGTGGTCACTGTGTAGTTCATTTGCTTTTATTTGGTGAGCCTTTTCCGTTCTATTCGCATTATTAAAGAAACTTGTGAGCTAACTTTCTACGTTTGTACTGTAGTGCCCATTTGACTTTGAACAGTCG
Source organism: Paragonimus westermani (assembly GCA_008508345.1). NCBI lineage: Eukaryota > Metazoa > Platyhelminthes > Trematoda > Plagiorchiida > Troglotrematidae > Paragonimus > Paragonimus westermani. The sequence goes on from QNGE01000187.1 coordinate 12,924, forward strand.
AGTTGTGATTTACGGCGCAACTTTGTTGTTGATACTGACTGTTACAGGTGAGCTTGGCAGCTGATTATTTTACGCATTTCATTGCGTGCAGCAAGTATGAAAGACTCCGTTGTTATATCCAAACAATCAACCAGCCACACACTGAGTGAGGCCAGTTCAAAACCACAACTTTGTTCATAACATGAAGCTACCGGAATTAGATGATCCACCCCTACTTTACTGACTTGAATGCCAGCGCGGTGGCCACAGCAACACAGTGGATATAAACCCGCGACCACTGCTCTTGGCCTTGTCTGCGTCTCGTTAACCGCTAGTGCAGAAAACCTTATGGTGATGACCTTTAGGCCACCTCACTTGTTTCCGACGTGAGAATTATTCGTAAAAGTCACACAGACCTGCTTCTCTAGCCCTAGACAAATCCGCTCTTGAACTGCATGGGAGGACAATCTTGGGCTTTAAGTCCAAACAACCAACACGTCTTGAGAACAATGGGGTTCCTCTTTCAACCAGGCTGTCTTTGGTGTTTGGGGATGCGTCCGTGAAGTACTACTCATCTTGGATAATGGAGGTCCTTTTTGATCACATGATCATCAGAACTTGTTAACAGTAATAATAATGATAACGTATATTTCTCAGCGTATATGTGGAAAACACGCTGGACTGTGTGCGATCACTGCAGATAACCACAAGCGATACAAAAAAAGAATAATTAATTAGAAGTACGAACGTTAAGTTTGCTACTAAAAAGCACGTGGTTGAGAAGAAAATGATTGTAGTTTATGAAACTGACGCGCGCAACAGGAAACTAGATACTCTGGGGTGTTGCATTAATTTACCCTTTACAAGGTTGTGTGTGGATCGATGTTCAAAGTAGTTGGAGGTCACTCTGGGAAAGACATCCAAATGCATCATTGCTGTGTTTCGTCATCACGGGATACAACTGGCGTTTGGAAACTAATAAAAATAAGACAGCTTCGGTGAGGAATAGCGGAAAATTCCAAAATCCGGCAAACGATTGAGCAGGCTCCAGCGCAGGACTCCGTCAGTTGCTGATGACGGTCAAAAAGCCGAACCTCTCGCAATGTTCAGCCGAGACAAAGTTCCTTGACGTCATAGTCCTCGCACAATAAGTATTCATGGGATAAATAAACAGAATGCGGTTTTACACGTCAGATGAGGAAACGTGGGGTGATTACATTTACTACGATGAACAATATGTATGCGAAATTTCTGTTGACAAAGAATACATGCGATATAATTATTTTTGCTATGGTTACTGAAATATATAACCCTGTCATGTGTTTGTTGCGGCACTCTGTTATGCACTCGACATTCATCCAGACAAACGGAATATCGAGTCGACGAATCAAGAGGCTCCATATAATGTGCGTGTTTTAAGTCGAACTCGTAAATTCATTTGCTGGATTTAATAATAAGGGTAACTTACGATTACAAGTAATGATGTTCGATTTATTCACTGAGAAAGACGTCGGCCATGTTTTGCACCACAACTGCAATCACGCTAGGCCCTGTCGTATATTTTGTAGACTGAAATCGATGTTGTTGTGCAGGCGGGATGTGTAAACGATTTTGATATCGTCAACAAAGGGAAGCGGCTTGCCATATCTAATAAAATCATATTTGATTTATGTGAATTAAGAACAGCAATGGACTCAGAACGTTTCTTTGAATCGCCTCACTAGTCACTGATTGTGGTGTTGAGCAGTGCCCTCTTATTTTGGCTCTCCCGGTGCGACCTTCAAGTTGTGACAGAAGCCAGCTATACAACGGGAATTGTATGCCAAAAGATGCTATTCTGATCAACAGGCGCTTATGAGGCACACGATCAAATGCCTTTTGCATGTCTAAGAGCATGAAAAGTGCCGCATTTCCTGCTTCGAGGAACATCGGTATGTGGCTTAGGAATTCCAATTGACATGTCACACAGGAGCGCTTACTAAGAAAATCGTGCTGTGAAAAAGTTTCTAAGGCTTTGTTACCATAGGAACTCGTTTGTGTGTGCATTTATTATCCTTCCGAACATTCTCAGGCGAACTGATGTGTGGTTGATTGAACGTTAGTTGCTAACGTCCTGCGTTGGACCACTGATTTGTGAGGAATAACGACTGACTTTTTCCACTGAGGGTGGAAGGTGCGGGAAAGAAATGATAGGCTGGACAAATTGAGTAAGAAAATGAATGTATCTGTACCCCCTTGCTTGAGGACCATTGGTGGGATACCACCTGGTCCAGGATGGATTGACGGCTTAATGGCAGATAACTGTGAACGAATACTTTGAGCATCAATTAGAACAGTATTCAAAACTTCATTTGTTTTCGACGGAATATTAGCAGGTAATGAGGTGACTTATATGATAAACGAAGCAGCAAAATTTGAGTTGAAGATTCCGCACGTTGCCACCATGTCATCATCAACTTGTCTGTTAAGGTAAGTGATGACTCTGACTAACCATCCACTTGAAACGCTACATCCTTCTTTCATCTCAGATGGGTTATCTGGGTGGACTGCAGTGCCTCTCCTTGTTATGACTCGAGCAGTTCCAGCTGCTGACAGAAAACTGTCTCTGTCTTGAGGACAATCATACTCAACTAATATATCTCCAGTCTTACGGGCACACAACAGGGTTCACATCTGCCACATCCCTTCAATCAGTGTGTGCCCTGGAATTTTTACTAGTCATAGATAATCCACCATCTGGTATCAAACCGCATGTCGGCGACCTTCATTTTTTATCGGTCCTAGCATTCCATGAATTGCCACACTACTCCGGTCAACCATGGCTACTCCGATGTACGGGTCCAAGCGTGAAGTGTTTCAACCATGAAGTGCCTACCCTCTTGTGATGCCTGGAGGACCCCTGCGGGTTTATCGGCTCCTGGTTGCAGAGCTATCAGAACGTCCATTCATCAAAACTGCAAAATGATAGAATTTGTTTGATTGTTCATTTTTTTACACCCCCAGTTCTCTAGTCCAAAACGAAGAGGGGGAAATACTTGGGAACACCGTTTATTGAGAAAATAGAAGAAAAAATTAGGCCACAGCGACTCCGAATGTATACGGCGAAACGATTAACATACATTACCCACAGGCAGTACAGCAAACCAAACGGAACAATCAAGTGTGGCACTGAAACGCAGAATAAGGCAGACAAGACGGTCATCTGTGGCTGTCCTGCAGCTACAGAGAATTACACCTTGGTTAACTTGGCGTAATTGCGTCCAACTGCATGGGCGCAATCTGTCCGGTTCACTGGAATAATGCAGGTCAATCAAGTTGAAGCCGACGTGGCGTGTTTTATTTGACCCAATCGATAAGAAGCGCGCCTCCTAACACAATCATCTCATTTCCTTCACATATTGGAATCGCTTCTTACCCTTTCCTCGTCTTATTTATACCCGTCCCGTGTCATTCTTGAACTTTTTCCAAATTGAATGCGAAAGCTATGCGCTAGGTGACGTCATAGAGTAGCGCACCAGTAGCATTACAACCGTCAACTCATCGCGTTATTTAAGCAAAAATTATAAGGAGTCAGTTTTCCTAAGCATACTCCTTTCAATACAGCCAAAAGTGGATGAAGATAAACGGTATCAAGCAAACGTTACTCCCTCTAGCTTCCGGCCCAGAATTTTACAAGGTGTGCTCACGACCTGAATTCAGTGTTGTGTAGTTATGTACAGCTATCTGCAAAAAGCTGACTGGGTGACGCCAAAAACCTTCAAAATGCCTCGAGGAAAATTTCGTCCGGCTATTAATATTCTCTGTGCCATAGAGAACGTCTATTACCAGAACCTGGCTTTTCTTGGTCACGTCGGCTAACGTTGAACTTGAAATTCACATGAACTTTTACTGATGGTAACACGTCCACTGCAATCTCTGAAATCTGGCTGTAACACAACGCGAAGTACAGCCCAATAACCACAGGCTTGACGTTGTCGACCTTTGTAATGAAATCATCTCCGGTGTCCCCAAAATCTCGAACTTCCTGCGACGTGAAAGCTGACTCACTAGTACCCACGTACCTGCTCACGTTACACCAAAGTTACTGGGTTACCGTGAACACCGCGACGCTACACTGGGTTGTGTAACAAATCCACATAGTCTCCAACATTGCAAGCTACACTTTCTAGAATGAAAACGGTTTGGCCGTTACCGTTGAGAACGCCGCCCAACCAGTCCGACGCTCGTTCAACTTCTGCGGGTTGACTGTAGTTTCCGCTGTCACTCTACCTCTTTGGCGGTTGACGCATGGTTGTGCTTAGAGTTTTCACACATTCGCCTTACTAGCGCCCTCACTTGTTACAGTGGAGTCTGGTTACTGTCTTTCACAAAATGAGGTTGCTTCTGATTCACACATTAACGGGCCCACTTTCAGCAGTGTCGCTCCGACACAAACAGAGTTTGAAAGAGATCGTAACGTTCGATGAGGTCAGAAAAGTATCTATTTCCCCTTCAAATTGGACAGTATTTCCAATGGCTGTTATTTTAAGAGAATCTCTGCTCCAAACTCAACAGTTCCTTGCCATAAAAATAGTCGGAACCCAGCTTTATCCGTGATTTTAGGACATCACGAAGCTAGTTACCTCCTGCTTGAATTGTACGCCCAAAGCATCCCCAGCCTTATATTGACAAGATACGGAAGCCGTAACGACAAGACGGCGAGTCTGCCAACATACTCCGTCTGATTCAGTGAAACAAGTAAGGGCGCTAGTAAGGCGAATGTGTGAAAACTCTAAGCACAACCATGCGTCAACCGCCAAAGAGGTAGAGTGACAGCGGAAACTACAGTCAACCCGCAGAAGTTGAACGAGCGTCGGACTGGTTGGGCGGCGTTCTCAACGGTAACGGCCAAACCGTTTTCATTCTAGAAAGTGTAGCTTGCAATGTTGGAGACTATGTGGATTTGTTACACAACCCAGTGTAGCGTCGCGGTGTTCACGGTAACCCAGTAACTTTGGTGTAACGTGAGCAGGTACGTGGGTACTAGTGAGTCAGCTTTCACGTCGCAGGAAGTTCGAGGTTTTTAAGGAAATCGAAGATGATCCCATCACAGGTTTTGCCGTCAGGTGACGGATTTTTGATTCGACGGCTACAGTTTTGGATATGCCAGTCACCTTCAAGCCATTTCCGGGTATTCTTCTACACTTGATCTGTTCTCTAGGGCTGATAGTATTAAGACGGAGCTTTTGGGCCCTGCCGTTGATAAACACACCCCCCTAAACAAGGCCCACACATTTGAAAATCTTACGTTTCGCATACGGCTAGTATGTGCTGTCTTCCAGATTATTGCATTGCGGTGTGTGTTGCAGCAGATAACTGTCTCATGCACTCCCAGATAATAGCTGTGGTATCACAGAAGAAACCCATCTATTTAGGGCTCAACTGCCCTGTTCTCAGTAGTATTAAAAGAGGGTAGTCTGATGACTCTGGACGTTACGGACAACAAGGTGCAAAAACGGAAATATTTTGACACCCTTTATTGCGTTTTGTTACCTCCTTTCTTTTTCACAAATGTTTAACCAAAAGGAGAACTGAACGATAAGAGTGTAGTAATTTGGATCTGACGCACAATGGACCTTACTCGAAAATGGACGAAGCAAACAACACGGTGGCTCGCCCGAGCCATTCTCCCTACCCTATATCGTGAACTTCTCGGAGTAATTAACACCCCACTACTTTCTGTACGCTCCCAATCTCACTGAGAAGTAATTGATTATCCGATAGGTTGACAGACGATTTTTCAGATCTCGCTACCATCTCGTTCAACCCAAAATCCGACCGTGAGCACAGAAGTGACTGATGAGCTCCTGGATCCATTTCGTGTTAATAACCGCTCTAGTTAGACTGTGTATGGTGGAATATCGCCTCTTCTTTCCATAATATAAAATCTACCTCGATGACCTCGGCATTTTTGCAAAGTTGAACAGTTCAGTCTTTTTTTACGTAGCAGACGGTGACAGCTTTTGCGGCCTTCGTGTTTCTGAATGAATCGTTAAACATTGCGACTCCTCTTGATTGCACCAGAGGGACGAACTGATGGCAAACAAGTGAGAACCTACTTCTATCACACGCGTAACCTCAGTTGTAGATAGATTTACGGGATTGTTAAGTATTATTTACATGGCATACAAACAAACGCACACGACATCACGTCATGAGGCACACTGTGATTCGGATCAAGAGCTGGAGTAAAGATCCAGATGGACTTTAGACGTGACCGTTTTCGTAGTACCCCCAACTAAGTCAATCATGACGTTTCGGGCACTACACATCATGACCGAGAATAGATCATGCCGTGGTTCAAGTGTGCTTTGATGACTATCCAATCTTTAGTAGAAAGCTAATGTCTAAAAGAGTGAGCGGGGACCTGCATGGGCAGTTTGAGTTCTCCAAAATCATGAGTACAAATATCAGGTTGACTCTCGGTGTATAGTATTCGAAGCGAAAGAGATCAATTCCACAACCCTTCTAGAAAAAAGATTTCTCGATTTGTCTTCGGAGTCGTCTCTGAAGTTCTACAATTAATTTGTCCTTCCGATAGTGATAATGTGAGACCAGGTTTAACCTCTGGATTTGAGGTAGGGTAAAACTGTTATGATCTTGTTGAAGCAAAGTTGCTCGGAAATTCCAAACGGATAATGAAGAGAGAGGAGCATACCATTTGCCTCCATTTTGCTCGCTTCAGTGCTAAAACACGATAGGTATTGACGAAAAATGGTGTTAGTGTACGTTACTCTATTTGCAGCCTGAAACGTCAATTCATGAAGGAAAAAGGTGAAACTGTGTATATGTCTTTTACACAGAGCCGCGTTTATCGTTACTGGACTTGCCAATGTTTGTCTTGCACTATCAATAAGAGGGGCTAACATCGGTCCAAAACCTGTTAAAGTCGACGCTGTTGAGAACAGTAGGCCAGATTTCAAGGACGTCCAAAAGCATCACTGGTAAGGACCTCACTTCAGAAGGCAGACTGTCATTGGAGGCGAAAATTAAATCAGTGTTCTGACAAAGAAACCTTGTGGAACTTCAAAGAAGCTGAGTCTGGTGGCCCATATAGAGGGGCTGGAATTCATGCAATATGATTGGCTAGTCGGACGTGGTTCAAACCAGCAAACAAAGCCACCTCTAACACCCTAGTTGTGAAACTTGCCCAATGAAACAGAGCGATTCACAGAACAAAAAATGCCGACAAGGTCGAGGGACACGGCGTGAGTCCCTCTACCGTTACTGGCGGCAAGTCAGCGTGTCCACAGTTAGTGACACACTGGTGATGCACGGATGGCTGCCAAATAAATCACGTCACAGAAAACGTTCGTCGTGATATATATTTAGACGTTAAATCGCAGGCGAACAACTTGAAGGTCTTTAACGTGCGTCAAAGATAACAGAGATATCGGTAAACAGACACATGGCCAGATGGGCTATCCTTTTTGTGAATGAAGACAGTGTCAGCTTATTTCCAGCTTTCGAATGTCTTGACCAAAACACTGTATTGTGCAAAGATGGTGCTTGATGGTACAGATATCTTTGCAGTCCCAAGGACGTTTAGTACTAATAATAGTGTAAAATACTCAGCGCATATGTGAGAAGCACGCCTGTTATGCCGGGTTATGACCTGAACGGTGTGAATTGAATCTTCAGAAGGTTTGTCAACACGGCTTCCGCTATAATATCGAGCGTGAAATTCCCGGCATTGACAGTTACCATATATGTTCACGGTAGCCTGGTATGTTATGTTTACCCGTGATGCTGCAAAACTCGGCCACGACTTTAGCAGCCTTTCCATCGGAGGCTATAGGCCCTTGAGTGCAGGTCGATTATGGCGTACAAGTTTTGGCTGTATGAAGTTTTTGCACAACCTTATGCAGGTCTTCGGGGTGGGGGAAAAGTGACAAGCCAAAGGTTACAAGCACCTCAGTCAATCGTCTTTTGCCAGTTTGCCTCACTGGGTTTGAAATCGAGCACAGTTGATGTGGCCATCTGACGGCTGGACGCTCTCAACCGTCTAAGCGACTAACCAATAACACCGATAATCACAAGAACTGCTACGGTTCACATCACGTAATGGGGTAAAGTGATGTTGAATAGTCCACCACTCCGTGAGTAATGTTAGTAGAATGGTCGCACATGTCTTCAACAAACAATAATGGACCAGATTGATTCCGCATTGCACTGACAATAAATGCTCGAAACACGTCTAGGCTGATCCGTCGGAAACTTCGTGCAAGAAGATTGGCTGTGACAATAGTCTGGGATCCACATGTGTAGTCAGCAGTTACTGTAACATGGTCACTCATGTCCGGAGCGGCATCTGTTGCGGAATTGTCCATGACTGATCAATACATGATAATTCGAAGGAGAGGCAACATGGCCTCCACTCCACTTTGTATAGTCTATCACGCAGTTAGTGATACTAGCAACAAAATTTGCGATTGAGAACACAGCCGGCAATGCCTTCAGGAAGGTTTTGCAGGAACAGACTGAAAGACTGCTTTTAGAAAGCCGAATTATCCAATTATTTGGGTGTATGAGTGCCTCAATTAGGTGATATCTTCGAGCCCGAATAGAATTGTCTGCTCACGTTTAGAGCAATGACAAGGAAGCCATAAATTTGAGCAACAAAACAACTGTCGGATTCGGGTTGTAAGATGGGGCTCCAGGGTCATTCTGTTATGAGAGTGAACACTAGACGGGACATTGAGCTGGCTCGGAGGGAGCTGCAGACGTAAAGAAAATGATCGTCATATCCGTCTATTTTACTGTCGTTTCGGAACGAAAGCGTGTTGGCTAACTAAAGCCCCAAGATATGTTGTGCTAGCGCGGAATCTCAACGGACGGGTTACCACCTGATTGTAATGACGATTATGCCAGTGCCTATAGAAAGCAACAGCAACTGACCACCCAATAAAACCGACCTATGTCGATTTGGGAGTGCTCGCTTTCCGCTCAGTCGAGTTAGTCACATTCTAAATCGTTATTACGCAGTAAAGTAGTTGCTGGTTTTGCATGGCGGATCGCCAATGTTGACCACAAAAATGCAGGTGACACTTATTGAGCTAGCAAACGGCTCTCTGAGGGGCAACGATTACCATAGTTAAGCTGGCTGCAGCCGGTGCACGGCATAGTCCCACAGAGGCGCACAAACCATAAATATGAAACGAAGTATTAAAACGAAGCACTTTAGTGTATAGGCCTATCGGTCTTGCGGAGGAAGAGGAAATAAATAAATAAATAAATAGTATATATTTCCCAACGCATATGTGAGAAGCACGCTTGGTTACGCGCGATCACTGTGGATATTTGCAAACAATACATAAACGAATAATTTAACAGTAGCACAAACGTGAAGTTTCTTGCAAGAATTACGTGGTCAAAGAGGAAACGACTGTAGTTTATGGAAATTTCACGCACGCAGCAGAGAAATAGGTAGTTCGCTTATTTCACCGATTGAGTCTCAAAAAAATGGGATGTTACACTAATTCACTGTTCACAAGGTTGTATGATGAGCGATTTTTCAAATATTTCAAGGTCACTCCGGGAGGTTGTCCGGGAGCCAGTTTCCTTTCATACCCGGGAAAAAATAATTTGAACCGCTAAATAATGCACTGCGTGACCTTGAAGCCGAATTTTCTCATCGGTTGACCAAGCCGTACGCCGTTAACAGACATATGTGTAATATGTACGACATCAGTCGGTCTCTTCGGAGCTCGTCAGCAATGCATATCGTTGCCACTGCCGGAACTAGAAATCCATCCACGCCTTCATGAGACAACCGAGTTGACTAGAAATTCCATGGGAATGAGACAGATGGGATCAACTGTAGCGGTGCTTAATCTGTCTGAGAACCAAAATCCTCCACTGTCCATCAACAATCGAATTGCCGCTCAACAAATAACGGATTATGTGATTTGCGTTAGAAGGAAAGTCTTAATCGATAGGTCATTGATTGGAGTTAACAGGGGGGTTACCGTGTCTCTTTTCGAGATGATCAGTATCCACAAGCAAATTTTGTGAAGAGTTCAGGCCCGATAAATCGATCATTATCAATGGTAGGTCATTGACGCAGTTGTCAAAAAGGCTGACTCATGAAAGCGTAGCCGGAGTTCCAGTGCTGGTCGTCATAAACTTGTGCGCTACCGGCGAGCGCGAGTGAAAGCGGAGCTCGAGACTTGAGATCCTTGTATGGGTGTTCGATTAGTACCGTATAAGATCAGTGGTAGCCACCGATCCTGAGGCTCACCTGAGTATCTCGGCTGCGACCGTGCTTCAGTGCTTGTCTGTTTTATACGCATGATTGCGCGTGCGTCCGCTATAGGAGGCCTGACGTGAACTCAGTGTCGCTTTCTTCAACCGTATAGCTAATTGCATGCAGCAAATGTTTGCTTCTCTCCTAACGATTCATTTATCACCCCATTCTTCAAGGCTCTCTAGCCTGGACCTTCTCCGGCGTCGTTCAACGCGGTCGAAGTTTCGACTCATTTTCTGCCCGACGCGCTTTCCAGTGTCGCCAAGTGAGCTCGAGTCCACCTCGCACTTCTTTTCTTTCTTCTCTTGGCTGCTGCTGTTGCTACTAGGTCAGGCTGGAATCAACTACTTATCACATTTCATAACAGTGCTTGAAATGTACGAATTATTCCAAACCTTATTGAGTCCTTTCATTTCGATGCCTGTTGGGACTACCTTTCTACAGTTCTTCAGGAAAGGCATTTCAAAGTGTTGGTGGACGAGGCTTGAACGCATACCCGCTTGTCCACTACGAATTGGTGAGCCCAGCTAACAGTCCACTGTCCTTCAGCACCTTTGCTTCGCGCTTCTCTTCTGGTCGCCATCACGCATCGATGAACCCCACTAATGACCATTCCTTTTGCGAACGCTTTGTTTCTGATGCACCATTGCAAGCCGGCGATCACGTTCTTAACTCTTTCTTCCGAAGCCTTCTTACCTGCACTCCTAGCACCAAATAGTAAACCGGTTTTTCTTTGTTAGGTCGCTCTGGCTTATGTTAGGCGTATTATTTCGCTGAACCCCAACCTAAGCGCGACCATCATCTACTTTTAGTGACCTTTCCAATTTCATTACGTGCGTTATTTATTGTCACAAATCTTAGATATATCCGCGTTCACGTTGTACACCATTTTCCGCCTCACGTTTTTTGTGGATGCAAGTTATACACAAGGCTATCGATGGCAGCGTGATCCGTGATTTTCACTGGTAACCTCATTGTTTTCTATGGCTTCGCAATCCCTACCCATCCGGCCGCTTCAATTGCCAGCCACACGTGTTACGCTGTGCGCGCATCCAACCTGTACGTGTGACCAGGCACACAATTTCAGCGTCATCAAACACTATGAACCTCCCAAGTCCGAGCATTTCCATAGGCTTTCGATAGTTTTCACTTGTATGCGTTCCACACAGAGTTCGCATTGTTGAGTAGTTGCGGATTTCAGCCCAGTCGAAATAATTCCCTGTGCACGCCACATTACGGCCGAGGCACTGACTCACGAGCCAACAAATCCGGCAGCTCTGGTTTAATCATCCATCTTTCCGACGATGTAGCTCTTACAGTCATAAGTAGAACGATAGACACCTTGGAGTAAACGTCCTCACGGCTCAAGCCACTAACGCTTGTCACAGTATCATTCATCGGTCGGTCATTCCCGAACGACACCCGGCATCGCAATATTCATTCATCGGTTTCTGACAAGGACCTTTTAGCGGATGCATCAGCGTGCCCCCAGTGTTATTTCCACTACAACATCCACAACATTCCGGACAGGCCCAAAGGCACTGATTGACGGTCACACATACGAGTGCACTCTCTGCCGCGGCATAGCTACGACGTCAGCACAGCTACGACGTCGCAAGCACTATCTGACGCCGGTAATGCAACAGGAACATGAATAGCACCGCTTTGCTTTCTGCATGGCCACTCCTGTTCGGCTATTGGCGCCCAACCACCTTTAATCTCCACCGCTACTTGCTTATGCAGCACCACATCTAACGCTTTGCCAGACCATATGTGATTGTTTGCAAACGTTTTTAAGAAATTATTCACCTGTTTGTGCAAACAATGAGTACCTCTGGGCTAACGGCATTTCACACTGAACGATTGCGCAGATAACACTGCCGGCGCCAAACCTATGCTACCTGCTTCATTCCAGCCCACCTAGTGTCGATTCTCGCGATCCGCCTGAGGATGCTTGTCAGATTAGACGTCATGTATTATTCCTAGACGTTTTTATCAACATATGCGCGTTCACCGCATTGGGGTTTTCGCAATAACCAGTCTTTAGATTTTTACACTGTCCCAACATTTTTACTGTATATCCACTGGAGCTTGACCTACGTTGCTATGGGTCAGAAAATCTCCCTTCTGAAAACGTCTCAAAATCATTCTCAAACCACTTGTACCCACACGATCGCTGGTCGCCACCCCTTCACTTTTACCAAGGCCCATTTTTGTTCTCATCCGTAACTGTTTACCTCGACACTTCTTTTTGCTCATCCCGGTGGGGTTGCCGAAATGTGGATTGCAAGCCCGCTGATTCCACCCCAGATGCCAGTAACACTCGTGACCCAACTCTCGGGCAACGTGAACGTGCCAGAAACAGCGGTCTTCTGAAGTAGAGGATCCAACAACAGTCCAACGGAGGGAAACAACACAGACGAGCATGAGCCAAAGGCCCAGTAAGTTATGCACACGAATTACACGAGCGAAAGCCAAAACGGCGCCAACGACACAGCAACACGCTTCGCTACGCAATAATAATAATAATAATAATAATAATAATAATAATAATAATAATAATAATAAT
>QNGE01000187.1:25985-51276 GCA_008508345.1 Paragonimus westermani
CTTATAGCAGGGTCCCTCATGGAATTCCTCCGTCTCATCAGTTGCACTAGTTTCGCACATCTTTGCTCACTACAGAGTGCGAGTTTCTCTTCGTCTATTTGACGAAGTTGCGTCTGACGTTCTATGTGTTCAAACCTTTTGCTCATTCGCATCACCAGGGAAGTCTAGTGTTCTTCCGTACCTCGACTTAAGCATTTTCAGTTTGTCGGTCTCTTTCGCAGTAAGGATTTTACCTTGTACGTACGAGCCGACACGTTTTGATTTAATGGGGGCCAAAACATCGACAGTCAGGTGTATTCTTCACTGTGTGCATTGAAAGTGTGCAGACATCGAAGGATCGATAATACGTCTATCCTAGCCGAGACAGATTCAGATGAAAACAATGTGTGATCGGCTAGTAGTTCGTGTAACTAGGGTAATCATATATGATGGGGTTAACTGCACGGGTTGAGAGATATCAAACAAGGTGGCCCACGGTAGTACTTGCTCCGGCAGACTTATGGAGCCAGCAGAACTTCTATGAGCAAACCTGTTTGTATGCCGAATACGTTTACTCTATAGTTTGCTGGACGGAGGAAGGGGTACCCACAGCTGGGACGAAAACGCTGATGTTTGCTGGAGATGGATGGGTGCGTACCGTGAATAACTTGATAGCTTCTAGCTAAATACTTGACCGTCACGTTTGACGCTAGCTGGTGCATTCGATACAGTTGGCAAATGAGGAGTGTACTCCATTGTTTTGCTTATCAGACAGGTGCCTGGAAGCTTTTAGGTCATCTTTCTAAGTTACGCCCATCAGTAGGTTGTTCTAATGACCAGGAGTTCAGAGTATGAAAGAACTCTCATTATATTGCTTTTGTGAGACTTCTATGAGCTCGCCTTTTCTCCGACAGCACATGTTAGCTGGAATGAACAGGATTTCGTGGGTCACTTTCATACCACGTCGAAAAAGGCGATGCTCGAAGCCGAGCAGGTACAGCCGCACAAATCAGGTGGTATAAGACAGCTCCCGCAGTCTTACAACCCACCTGATGGTCCGTTCTACGTCTTGTTCAAATAGTTCAATGTCCAGGCATAGGGGGTAGGTGGGTTTGATGCGAGCAGACAGGAGTTCTGTCTGACTGAACGTAATACACTGTCGACCGTGTGCGCCACAGTGGCTGTGTCTAAAGATGCCCCAAGTTTTTTTATGACCTCACCCAGATAACGCTGTTGTGATATACAGGAGGTAGGTGTCCGCTGTTTGGTCCGTTCCTGTAGTGCGTTGACGAACGTTTGAGATCATGCATTTGTTTAAATCCAATTACGCCCGGATTTTCACCGATCATTCCTGGAGTTTACCGAGGGCAGGCTGAACTAAAGCCCTTTCCGTTGAGGCAAGTGCACAAGACTAAATTTTTTTCATATTATCCGTTAATATCAAGCAAGTACAATGTATACTGCGGGCAAGCCTGAAGGTAAAACTTTAGGCACTGGGAAAATTCCGCAGTATTCCCCGTGGAATCTGAAACCCTATGATCTACCGGCTTGATAGCATATCTGCCAATTTAATAACCCTTCAGTGACCTTACAGGGCCTGGTAATTAGCCACGAAAACTCTTCAATCGACTTCATCGAATGCTTAAAAAACCTGGCCACAAGAAGCTCGCCCGCTGCCCTGTCGTCTATGCTTGTTCGGAAATCGCGGGTCGACAGCAAGCTAGCCGTGCGCGGGTAGTTTAAAAGGTACCCATGCTAGTCGGAAGCAAAGAAAGTGTGCATCTGTACGTGCTGTTGGGTCTAGCCGTTTATTGGGCCTTCCGAGGTTTTTGGAATAATCTTGAGCAGAGCAATATTAAAACCAAAATAACGCCGACGATCGGCGGACTTCCTCGTCAGAAAGTCTAAAACCAAGTCGCACACAGGCTGTCGATATTCGAAAGCACATATACTCAGTGATGTGTCTTTCTTCATACGGTCTCTCTTTCAGGTTCCGGGCTGCCCTGATGGCCAGTCGCTGGACAGTCCTTAAAAACAACTTGTCCTTTGAAGACAGAGTGGATAGTCTACCGTTTATCCTCGTTGTACGGTCGACGAAAACCGTTAAAAAGCAGCTGAGAATAACGACCGCAGAGAACTTTGAGCACTAACACAGTTATACTAACTGTTTTGCGTTCGTTGAACTTTGTACATCATGAGAAATTGTGCGGATTAAAGGTATTTAGGTTTTGTTGACGAGAAATATCTGAAGCGGGAAGCCGTTCGCCTAATTTTAAGCATCTATAGAGCTGTGATCGTATATAAACTCGTGTCTACCAACAGTAAATCCAGACCGGTTCAGCCGGGGTCAGTAAAATAGAGTGTTAGTGTCCCTAGTTGGAATGAAAGAACCGTTGACGGTGTTAGCAACACAGCAACTTTCGACGGCAGACAGCAACAACTGGAAGGCCATCAAAAGGGGGCGGTCACTGACAAAATTATGGAAAGTGCAGGCGGACCAGGGAGTTTCATTTAGTGTACCCAACGGAGGTAAAACCTGCACCTAGAGAATTTACCGTTTACTCGGGCCTCATTCGAACGATCAACTATACAAGCCTAGAATTTAAGTGAAGTAAGACTATACCTCATGAGGGAAAAGTCTAACTAGTAAAATGAGGCAGTCCATGCAGTCAAGTGCTTTGTCGGAGTCCACGCAAAAGCATCAATGCCACTTAATTATAAGCTATCCCAGTTCATTGATCAATTGCCACTAGCAAATGTCTTGCGTGAGAAAGTCGTAGTGTACACTGGAGAAGTCTTGAGCATTCAGACAACCATCTGATGAATCACGTAAATGCGCCGGTAAAATTTTCCAGATGGTTCATAGTAATGTAGTCGGCTAGTACCTTATGGAATGCTTACTCCCGAAGCCGTTGTCACTAGCTCTAAACTACCGGATACTGTTCTTTGGGTGATAATCCAATTAAACATTGGGCCATTCAGGTCATTAAGTCGTTCACCCAATTCATATAAGGCCTCATGCTTCACACTGTCAGGGCCAAATTAACAGTCATCATGATACCTGAGTTCAGCCAGCACCAATGCTGAATTATCCGCCGTATTAGCGTCACCAGCTTTAGCATCAAGGCAGGCCTGGGTAACCGAAAGTGACTGTGCAAAAATGTCGTTTAAAATTCAGCAAGACCATTAGCAGCTTCGATATCAGAGTTTGTACGGTCTAACTAGTCAAAATTTTGATGCCCCCTAGTCTTTGCCTTGCGGGTTGTCAGTACGGTTTAGAAAAACACTATCGGGACCAGTGGTGAAGCGTTCACAAATACACTAGTATTATTGAGAACGGTCTCTGGGAATAGACGAGATACACCGAGTTTCTACGGTAGATTACATTTTCCGGTAATATACGGATTCAGATAATCAACAGTAAGTTCAAACATGTCACATCTTGAGATTGGTTTGAGAGTGTGACAGCGTATTTGGTTTGGCACCCTTTTTTCTTTAAGGTGTTGCCAGTGGTGTAGATTCGTCGTCTGAGGCACAGGAAGGTTTCTCTATCTTTCCAAAGCGGTTATTCACGTAATGAAATAAAGTGAAGTCCTCTGAAGGCTTTGTCAACAAAAACCATTTTACACCGTTAGTAGACATTACATGTAAGGTAGTTTCTTAGGGGCAGAAAAAGTCGTTGGAAGGCACACGTACATGTAGCCGCAGTTTGTCCAGAAAGAATTGCGCCTCTATACCAGCGTACGCGCAGAGAAAGGGGAACTTTTCGCAGTTCAGTAAACTGTCTTTTCTCCATAGCTTCAGAGGTTGTCCCCCTAGATTCGTATTGTAACTAGGAGCTGGTAGACCAGCACGGGATGGTTGAAGGTCTTCGTGAGCAAACAAGTTCAGTTTCAGAAATCACGAGACGTACAAGGTTATCGTTTCTAGAACTCTATTCGTAGCCGATTTTGAAAAGTTTCCTATTGACTTGATGTCGTAAGTAAAAGGAAGCAAACAGACCTGCCTGTTTGGTTTTGGATAAGAAGTAATTAAGTCCAAATATTAAGCACGGTTTGAGAACTAAATTTGATTCTACTGAGCCTGTGGTGCCGTCATGTATATGCGTCAGTAGCCTGGTGTTGAAAAGCCACGGGCTCGCCTGTATATTGGTCACTTGCCGAATAAATCCGTCGAAACACTACCTACAGGAACAGAACAGTTTTAAGTCCGAGAGGTGGGAACCGCCAGATCCACCAGCATCTAAGCTGGAAGTAAAGCTCGCCCAATTAAGGGTAAGCCATACTGCACTTGATGTTCCAAAAGAGAATCTTGTCTCTTCACCCTACATTTTCAAAGTGCACAAGAGTTCCAAGATGGATAACATTCAGAACGCAAGAATGTTTATTAACTCAGTGGTAGCAGAAATCACGAAACGGATGTGCTGCTCAAACAACGCCATCGTATTCAACGTGCCACATAAGCTGTACCTAGAAAGCACTGAAAAGTTACTCTCGAAGGTTACTAGAATAGACCCAACATAGTATACCTCCATCTGTCTTCGTAAGAAGGCAAAGGTTCTGTCATCCGCTATTATTCGAGCCCCAGAGCAAAGCGATTGCAAAACAGTCCATATAATGCCAGGACCTTAGTAAGTCCAAAACCGCGCTTGACTTTTTAGAACTTACGGAGAACAGAACGCCCCTTGGAGGGGAATGTCATGATCTCATACTGGGCAGAACCTCCGTCTCTAGGCATGTGATCCAGAACGCATCGAAACAGGGCACAACGATAACCAAAGATGATAAACAGGGTCCCGGAAATGACGCAGATTCGCTTTGTTGCACCACACCCGAATGTACCAACGATACTACCGACACTGCTAACGCCATCGGAAAGAAAAAATTCGCTGACCCTATTGATCTAACGATGGATCTTGACGGTTCCAACAGCGCGCCGAGCGTTAGGGGGACCTTGGTCGAGGAATCAATTGGCAAGTGGGATATGTGAATGACTGTGCCCATATAGAAGTAAATGGAGCATCTAGACTGTAATTTATCTGCGCGAAAACTAGCCCAACTAAGACAGGACATCAGAAGTTTATCATTCGAAGACACGTTGGTGTCTCAACTTTTAGCCAATCCCGTGGGGAACCACAAACCAACCACCAATGGGGTATCCTTGATAGCAAACCCTCTTCAAACCACCACCCGACGGGTTGCCCGTGGTTTCCTCTCTGGCATCATTAGGAAATAAACAGGCGAGAAAAAGTAACTCTGTACCCAACGAATAAAAAGACGCATTTCGTACCAACCACCAATTACAGGCCTCCGCTTAGCAATAGCAGTCTCTCGCTTAACGCATCTATCCATGTAAGGCTAGACCAGAGCCCCATGAAGTTGTTTACCCAACGTTCAATACTCCTCTCAATAAGGATAGCCCCTATACTTCTAATGCTCACCTAACCGCAATCCGCTGTCTGTTTGTTGTCAACGTGCAGGTGAGCATAACCAATTCACATCATTCTTACCCTTTTTTAACGGAACACAACTTTCAAACCTACCCTACTAACTCCGTCCCCATAGTCCTACTACCCAACCATAACTTACGGGCTCTTTTCCAACGCTTCCTGTCATGGACTCAAACGCAGATGACACAATCATTTTTTCTCTCTTTAAATCACGAAGACCTTCCTGTTTTAGACATTTTAAAACGTATACAAAGTATGCCGAACAGAAGAAATGCACTAGGTTAATTGCTTTTCAATGCACGCTTTCTAATTAATAAGGTGCATATCTTTAGATCCTTTATCTTGTTATACAATAATAATATATACTTCTCAACGCATATGTGAGAAGCACGCTTGATTATGCGCAATCACTGTAGATATTTACAAACCATACAATAACGAATAATTAAGCAGTAGCACAAACGTGAAGTTTGTTGCAAGAAGTACGTGGTCAGAGAGAAAATGACTAGTTCATGGAACTTTAAAGCACGCAACAGAGAAAGAGATAGTTCTCTCACTTCACAGACTTAGTCTAAAAGGAATGGGATGTTACACCAATTCGCTGTTAACAAGGTTGTGGGATGGGCGATTCTTCAAATATTCCAAGGTCACTAGGGAGCATGTCCGGAAGCCGGTTTCCTTTCATACCCGAGAGAAAATAATTTGAACGGTCGAATTTTCTGATTGGTTTTTGGATAATTCCGTTGACAGGTTAGTTAACACTGGGGTTTGCGTGCATGTAAACGGCAAGTAATTGTAAATTTTTCGATATTGAGGTGCAGGTTCACACAAAAAACAACGTAGACGTGTTGATTTCTCTGGTGACAATTATATACTTTTGTCTATATGCACAAACATGTGCATATCTGATTATATCGACTGAAGTTCACGTAATTATGGGTCGATGTGTATATTTGTTTCCTGGCCATTTTTAATCCTGTATTCATAAGCATATATATGTATTCACAGAAACCTTTTTGCATTTCAATGGGCAACCCTTCACATATATGGGCTGCTAAGCGAGCAAACGCCTGTGCACCCTCGAATGTGTCTTCACAGTACGTGTCACTGAGTTAAGTTTGAACACTATTTTGGGAGGCAAATTTTGATGTGTGGTGTTTTACGTTTTTTGCAAGAGTATTTGTACCACTTCATGTAAACTCGATATATCTTCTATTTCACCGAACTTTCAGAAATTTTTGTATGAAAGGTAACCGACTCAGAATGTCCAAACGCATCTTTGGAATTTTTTTCTGTTAGGGAATAAAATTGGTTTCCGGAAATTGTCAAGATAGATCGGCTTTGGTGAGGCATGGCGGAACATCCCAAAATCAAGCAAACGAATGGGCAGATTCCAAAGCAGCATTTTGTCGATTGCTCGAAAACGTCACAAAGTTGAACATCTCGTGAACTGTTCAGTTTAGACGAAGTTCCGTGCGTCCATCCGTCGTAGAAAAATTTCCTCGCTCAATGGATAATATGGGAATCCGGAGGGTGATTGTAATTCCACACGTTCTGACCACTGAAGCTTGGTGCACCCTGAGGCTCCAGACACAGCCAAACGTTATAGATTATCATATTTTCCGCAGAAATCATGGCATAGGACGAGGTTGGGGTGTTTAAATCAGTTAGCGTCGACTGAATCCTGTGGATTACTCTTAGGATGCGTCTACAAACAACCTAACGTCATTCAGGACGACATGACGAAGCTTATTGATGGAGTGACTTATGTATCAACCTTGCCTTCACAGTACAAAATAACTGATGGAGAATTCAACATGCCCAATATCAATTGGACCTCTTTCACAGCTCCTGCACATCAGGCTTAGTTCCTTGCATGTGTCCAAATAAACGGATGACGCCAACATGTTTTAGCGCCTACTAGCCATTACCACACTTTAGACCTCATCTTTACAACAGGCATCCCTTCTGCTACTGTGCCCGTCTCTGAACAATTCCCAGGAAGTGACCACAACATAGTCAACTTCACGTTCGACCTAGAAGCTGCAAAAAAGTCGACCATCATACATTACCGCCAGACTAAATTTGTCGACTGGAACGTGTTCACCACACTGCTGAGATCTCTGAAGTGGAACACTTTTACTGACCTTTGACCTCAGTATTGCAACCGAGGCATTTAATGGACACTTCAGGTATTGCACAAACAGCCCAGCCCCACAAAGAGGAAAACACCGTAATGTGTACGGTGACGGCATGATTCTCACTCCAAAGGAGGAAGGTAAGCTCAAGTCTTAAATCACGGTACCGGAAAACACACGACATCTCTCTTACCATGCAACTGCATAAAATGTTCAATGCTATTGAATATATATAGAACCAAAATGCTCCATATAAGTGAAGAAAAACGTGCGTTTAACGGCACAGATAAGAGCTCGCAGTCGATGGGAAACAGGAACAGTGGAAGAGACCCTGCCATCTCAGTAGTGACACCACAGGACAAAACCACTGTGGATGACCCTGTAACAATCCGTGAGGTCTTTAATTCACATTTTGTTGCTTCCTTCAACATTGAAGGATATGCTGCCCCCGCCTCTTTTTGTAAGTACAAGTACGTTTCTAAGCCATATCTCTGTTGATGAAGGGCTCATACGCCCTCAGTTAGCTACTATCAAACCTTCTCACCTACCTGGTCCTGATGGCATTCACTCCGCTGCTCTAACACACGAGGGGGGGAGACATCTCTCTACTTCTGCTTAGTATTTGTACATTTTATCTAACATCAGGTTTCCTCCCTCTTCTGTGGAAAAACTCTACAACTGAGCCCCACCATAAAAGTGGCTCACGACATGACGTCAGCAATTGTCGTCCTATTAACCATACTTCAATTGGTTCTAGGATGTTGGGGAGGATAATAGGATGCCACGTGTTCGAATTCTTGTTATCACAGAACCTTATAACCCACTCCCAGCATGGATTTCTCAACAAGCGTTCTTGGATGCCAGCTTGAATTTCCCAACCACGTGACAGAATCTACTGGCGCCGGTGAGACGATTATCATTATACTGTTGGACATGGCGAAGGATTTCGATCGTGTTCCTCATAAGCGTCTTCTGCTCAAAATAGCATTCTTTGTTATACGTGATCTATTGCTCAGCTGGTTTTCTTCATACCTTACAGGCCGCACACAAACAGTGAAAATAGAAGGCGATAGCTCAATGTCCAGACTAGTCACTAGTGGGGTGATACGAGGAAGTGTCTCGGGACCGTTACCCTTTCCCATATATATAAACGATATTTGACAAGTTATCAAGCACGGCAAACTATTCTGATCTGTTGATGATGTCAAACTTGTTTACAGCTTTTCTCCTGGCAATCTAAATCCATGTTTAGAAAATATACGAAGGGACTTCATGTCATAAGAGACTTGGTGTCTATCCTGAATGATGAGATTTTCAACCAATAAATCCACTATCGTTGTGCATGGTTTTCACGTAACAGATGGCTCTATGAAGCTGAACCGCCAACTCAGTACGTGACCTAGAATTACGCCACTCAAACTCATTTAACGTTTCAGACCATATCTTTCTTAGTTGCTGAAACCAGACGGACGATGGGTTACATTGATCACTCATTCTTCCTACCTGCTGCACGATTACATGGAATAATGACGAGATTCCTTGACAGCACACCCTGTCCATCCTTTAAGCACCTGTTTTATGGGACGACTTCGAGCAATAGTCCAGAGATCACCCCGTGGAGTCCCAGTTGATGTAACAAATCAACGACGAACTATTTTACCAACACTTGTAGGTCCTAAGTACCATCGTCTCAGAAGTATGTTACTAAAAACATTCTTCCTATAGTTGAAGTTTTCTCTCATATGTCCTCTTTGTTGCTCTATTCACATATCTGACTGAATGTACAACTTACAATTTTGGTGTTCAAATGTGTATATGCTTTAGCGATTCAGCGATTGATACACGGATTCGAGCAAGTTTCCCAGTGCTCCCGGTTCCAGTCCTTTTCTCCTTGCTCAGTGTCATGGAGCGGCTGTTGGTCTGAATGGCGATAACTGAAAACAGGGTACAACACCGCTCTTGGGGATTACAGTGAGTACCAAAACAAAGTACTATTACTTGCCTAATGCAGTTTTAGACAAAAGAGAATCGAGCAGAGCTTTAAAACGGTCCCTGAAAGCGCTGTTGACGATTTCAGGAGAAAGGCTCGTCCAATAGTTAATAATCCTTCAAGAAAACAACTACTGCCTAAGAAAGTTCCGAGGGCGAAGCTTGAATAGCTCCCTATTATGTCCCCACCGGCCGTCATCATTCGCTACAATGGGGAACTGTTCTACAAAACCTACTCTGAAGAAGACGTGTGTGAGTATTAAATCACTGCGGAGTCTTCAAAATTCAAGTGGGTACAGGTCAAGAATTTCAAGACGGGACTCGTAAGTAACATTATTCAGGCCCGCGACACCGTGGTAGCCGCGTACTGGACACGCTCATCAGCTAATACGTCTTTCTTCAGGCCAATATACACTACCTGACTCGCATACTCGAGGAGCGGTTTTATATAAACCCCATGAAGCTTTCGAACTGCTTTCTCGTTTATGTGAGGGAAGGTGCACCTAATCATCATAAGAGCGGCAAATTCCTTTTTCGCCGCCATCTCGTGGTGGTACGTGGAGGACAAGTTGGACGACAACCAGGTGTCCAGATCTTTTTTCAGAGCGATTCTCGTGGTATCTACTGTGCTAGATGCACTATGAATCATGAAGCCGTTGCCAGAGTCACCACCGAGTGGCATGTAAGCAAGTTTATCGTCATTTAGTGGGGGACTCCAATCATGCGACCAGCGCTTGATCGCGTCATGATCAATCAGGGCTCAGTAGCATTCTAGATTTTTTGGTCGCCAGCATATAAGAGGGCGTTGCTGCAAATATTGTTTGGAAGGTCGTTGATGTAAATGATGAATAACAATGGACCTAGCACTGACCCATGGGGAAGTCCCGCAGAAATGAAAGAAGGAGACAAAAGGTCTGATCCGGTGTCAACTCAAAAAATCTGTTTGTTCGTCGTGCTCTGCTGGGCGTGTTTCCCACGAGTGATTTGAGAAATAAACCGATGAATAGTTAAATCACAGCGATCTTATACGTTGATAAGCGTGTGAATACCGGCTGAACGGAATGTTGTTGTGTCACGTGCAGTTGAGCTCAAACGTCGTGACGAAGGCGAAACCTTACGAGTCATTGTCGTAGGTAGTGACTTCTGGAGTGGTCGCGGATAAAGTCAATTAATAGCATAATCCGCTTTCTCCTCTTGGTGCCTGCTTCAGAAATCAAAGTGACCTAAATATTTACGGCTGGCTCATGTTTGCTCGTTTTACCCAGCCGGTATTTAGAAAATTACGTCACCTTTAACATCCCCTCTAGCTGCACGTTGCATAGTAATTGCACGTTAAGATATGTGTACAAGTAACATGTATATTTGCTGGTACAAAAAATACAGTGTCGACAAGAAATGCCTTCATTCGTACTGTTGACAACCGGTTGTGTTATGTCGATTTGACATCATACGTTACATTACGGCTTGCGGGGCAGTTTTTGAGAACCGTGGATTTTGCACTTTCTCAGAATTATGGGGGTGTCTACAAAAGTACCGTTGAAGTGGGTATTATTTCCTCCCCTGTGGATACCCGAAGGCTTAAAACACTTCTAAAGTATGATTAGGTGGGGTGGCTTGATTCCTTGAGAACTGTCAAGATTTATTGTTGGTCTACGGAGTGAAGCTGTTCAGCAGCGTATGTAGAAGCATTCGACGCGCCCAGTCGAATAAGTGTTGTCAGTTTATGTGAAAAATGTTGTGAATCCAGGTCATAAGTGGCCCAAAGAGGTGTTTGTTAAGATTTGAGCTCCTTTTCTTGTTAGAGCACAACAACCTCCTCAATCGCCCAGTGTATAAGTCCCGTCTCACTGGCCAAAAATTCGCCGTGTGTGAAGTCGCTGATTCCGGGGATCCGTTCGAGTGCAGTATACTAACTGATGTTATCAAACAAGAATTATCCAATGGTTATGTCAAGTCCATTGCAACCACTAGTAAGGGAAACGTAGAGCGCAAGATGAAGCCTGGAAATCCAGGTGGTTTCGTCATACTATATCTACTAAAAGACACCAGAGAGCCTTCCAGACTTCTCTGAGGGATGTCTGGCGCACGATGTGAGATGAAGATATGAATAATACACACCTGTTTTTTTACATAAAAAGCGCGTCCAGATTTTTGGGCGGTTTCCCCTTGTAGCAGATGTGGATGCCACACAGAACAAATAGGCTTTTTGAGCAAGGCGCTCCAAACTGTCACTGAACCTTTTCTTATACACCCGGTGTTTGAATTCACATCAAACCCCGGAGGATGCGATCGTCGTGAGACACTAGATATTGGCATGTACCTCAGGGATATTGTCCACCGCGTGGTCACGTTCGCCGGTTATTTGGCCCAGCAAAGCTTGAACGGACGAGCAATTTGATTGCATATCAAAGCAGTGGCTGAGCGCAAGGTAAGCCGTTATCAGCTGGTCATCTTGAATACTGCAGCTGCCTGTACGAACTTAGTGTGGATAGCAAACAGGCTACGGGTGTCACTTTGAGCAGTCGGTGTGGCTTTCTTGCATTCGCATTATTTCAGTGTTTTTGTAAGCACTTTCAAACGTGTGGTCAGGCCTCCTGTTCTCCATATTCACAACAGGAATTATTGTCTTATTCATTATCACTGGTTGACGTGCATGACCCGCTAACACCCACATCACTAGGATCGTAGCCGAAGGGATCCGCCACTATGAGTCATTAAAAAGTGGGCTCAGCCAAAGTTGTCCACCCACCCAACTTGCAGATATCGGATTGAATCAATGAAATAATGCAGATTTTACCTGACAGAAAGCTACATTCACCTGAAAAAAAGTAAAAGACTCATCTGAACAAACGACTAAACCTCTCAACAAAGAAAGACGGAGTTACCGGATAACCTTTATGTCAGAGGTTTCGAAAACACATGGCATAGCACTTTGAACGTGCTGCCTTTGATTGAAACACTCGGAGGGATCGTAATCACGTTCTCAAGTGTTCAAGCACAGGGGGCGGTCCGATCAAGTTCGTAAGGCGGCAAAAATGAATGGAACAAATGAACGCGCAACCAAAACCAGCGAGCGCGTACGAATCGAATTTGAGTTGTGTGACGGAACGTGCTGCTGTGCTGTCGGTGCCGTTTTGGTTTGCGTTTGTGTAAGTAGGGTGCATGGCTTACTGGGCCTTCAGCTCATATTTGTTCGTATTGTTTTTGTTTTCAAAACTACTGTTCGAACCCCTGCCTCGGAAGAACGCTGTTCCCTGGAGTGTCCACGTTGCCGGAAGGTTGGTCTCCGAAGTCACAGGCATTCAAAGTGGAATCGGCTCTCCTGCATGTTACACAAATGCATGCACTTAAACATAGCGTGCAGTTTGAAGCCGCCATCTGTGCAGGTCAGCCTATGAAAAACACGAAGGGGAGCGCACTTGAAGTAGTTTACTGTCGGAAAATTGAGTGAGGGGTAATCAAATAGACATAACAAAACAGAGAGCTATGGAAGGTAATATTCAACGAGATATCGCGAGAAATCTTAATGGAGTTACAATCGACCATCTGGTCTACGAGAGGGCTCAAAGTAGGGCACATCGAATTCCAAGGTGAACTGTCCGATCTATACCCAATCCCTTCTACTTTGGTACCTGCTTCTCAAGCAAGGCGCTTCAAACTGTCACTCAACCAGGGCTCATCACGAGCACACAGGCCTAATCCACACTGTCCACCACAGCATGCATTGAACGTGAAATAGGCTTACTTAGATCAGTTCAGTACAATTTATTTCAGTCTTCAGGACGAGGCAGCTTGAGCCGGGAGTTGTCCACCCTCCAGCACTAGTGAGCCTCTGAGGGCGCCCGATGCTTCGACCATGAGAGAAAAAATTCCCCACCTTCACGACTAATCCTGAGGACTACTGGGTAAACAGCTGAGAAGCTCAAGCTCAAGCCATCGGAACACATAAAGTTCACAGCCACTACCGATTGCCACGAGTTTGCCCTCCAGTTGAAAAGATGCGAAACAGGAGCCAAGCCCACGATCAGCATGCATTTTTCCCTAGGTCCAATAATTTCAGAAATTGAGACTAACTTTCCGAAGAAGAAGCCAATGAGGTGAAAAGCAGACGACAATAGCTGTGAGTGAATATGGGGGGTTGACTAACTTGTATCAATACGGATGGCAGTTCTAAGAAAACTCACTTAAACGAACCCTTCACAACATATCCGAGAAGAGAGATGGCCAACACTCAGGTACCACGTATATTGTTCACAGAGATTAAAAATGAGTTAGTACTTTGCACATTGTCGTCTTTGGAACACTTAATACACGACTTCTTGAAAACGTGAGGTAGATGCAAGCTGGTTGGAAAAGCGCTCTATGGTTAGGAAATACATTCTCACAGGACCGAACTATATATGAGTATAACGGAACACAGTACAGAACTCAAACGATACCAAAGTTTTATCGACAAACTTTAATCAGGCCGTTGCAGTTGGGATACACTGAGTTGAAATAACTAGCAACATAAATGACGTCGTGTGTTACGGGCATTTCACTGCTCCTTAGTTCATTGCTACCTTAGTGGCACAGGGGAACACAGCCGTTCCGTGAGTCACCTTTGAGTGTTCCTTCTGTATCACTTACTGAAATGTCGTAGATATTTTTTCCGTGTGTAAGTTGGCGAGCACGACCATCAATAAAAAAATAATACGAACTGTTTTCCTATTAAAAAATGTGTTGGTGCGCAGACGCCGCTAAGGTCGATTTCATTTCATCAAACTATCTCGTAATAAATTTGGGAGCGCCAAGTGAATAACTTCATCCGCCCTGCCTCCTGTACGGGAAATGAGTGGCGATGTGTTAAAAAGGCCATGAGTTTGCTTGCGCACCCGCGTTCATCGTTTGGCCAAACTAGCTCGTCAGGAACGTTCTGCCGACGGCGGAGAAGGTGCAAGCAACTACTCCTGCTCCACAACAGCTTCGAGATGATCAACTGTTATTATGTTACCAGGAGAATTTGGACGAAATTTCCCTTGATGCCACTCGTATTTTGTGAAGAGTGTCAAGGCATTTTTTCTTACGGATGCGAGGCCCGGTGATTCCATTTTACAGTCTTCAACTCCAACAGTCACCCCAACAGTAATGAAAAAAAGTGCTCAATGGTGTGGGGTGCAGGCAGGTGACTGTGTCATTCAGCACTATAAACACCACCAATTTAGACAACGACGTTGTCGATGCTAACAAGAGGAAGAGAACACCCGCATGAAAGTTGCTCGTGCGATTGCTGCTGGAGCTCGTTTGCCCCTGAAACCCGTCGGTAATATGCTCAGCCACTTGAAGGAAGTGACATATGAGTTGCCGTTGAATGCATACACTCTGGTAGAAGTACCACGGGAATGTGATTCTGCGCTCATCGATGGTGGGGACTATATCTACTTCGGTTTGGTTGATTTCACAAACCATGCTGTATGTGGGCGATGGACGGAAGACTTGAAATTTCTCAGCTCCAGCTGTCTATTGACGGCGTAAAACTTTTCAACAGTTCAAGATTACAGGTTGACAGCCCCTTCATTCCTCGATCTTTTCAAACACGTGAATGTCGCGTAATATCTCAACATGGTCATTGAAGAAGTATTGACTATATCTCAAGACGGTTTACTGCTGTCAACGCCTGACCATCGTGCTCATGTCGTTCGGGATGGCATGGTTACTAGCGGTATATTTTTCGGCGCATCTGTAAGAAGCAGGTCTAGATGAGCGCAATTATTGTGCATATTGTAAAGCGATACACATAAATGCACACCGTAAACGCACACCACAATTGATGGTTGTACAATACACCTGTAAGAGCTCTCAATCTTCAAATGAAAAACAACACTGGTTATTACTGTCGCGAGAACTGTACATTACCGGGAGTGTATATTTAGCAAAAAATGGTGTCTCCAGCAAGCAGCTGTTGCTTACGAACAGATATCAACTTCAAGACGCAACACCACTAAAAACATCACGTTGGTCACTCCCCTTCTGAGAGATTGCGCGTGGATACGACAACCTGTTTTCCGCTGAACTACACGCACGGGGCGCGTCGGGGAATGAGGGAGAGTTTCACAAACATATGGAGGGCATGTCTAACGGGAAGGAGAATTCGTCTGAGATAATCCCAATTGAATAAATTAAACGGTAGAATAATGAAACTTAGAGGTGTTTTGAACGTTAAGTTCCCCAGGAAATGTTGATCCCTGGTGGACTGCGATAGTTGGAAGGTCACGAGATCTCGTGAACTCCTGTTGTACAACGTTTATGCGACGTTAAAAAGATCAGCGGATGAAAAGATTCATGCAAACGTCTTAAATTTCTCCGTTTTCATGTATCCATTCTGTTGCCCGAGGTGGTGTCTCCACTGTGTGAACTGTGTGGAATCAATGTTGCAGAAAACATTGGTTCGTCTTGCGAATCTCTACAGTTAGCCCGGGTTTGTGTTCGGCTTTCACTATGCCACTCATGTGTGCAGACGTTAGACCACATAGACCGCTGTACTCTTGTTCTGAATCCCCACTTTAGTCGTACAAGAGAAATTCACGCAGGTTCGTACGACCTTCACACACATCTGCCTCAGAAATTTTCGACGCACAATAGAGAGGATGCGGGCACAGTTGCCAAACGGCAGTGGGTCAGTGTATGATTCACGGCTAAAATTCATTCCATTGGCAGAGAACGAAAAGGAGAGGTGCTGCGAGATCATGTCAAACCTAACAATGCAGTGCCGGTGGGTAAACTACCTGCAGTGATAAGCGCTGTGACCAGAAGACGCACTCGCGTAAAACGTTTTGTTACGTATTGCAACTTTTTGACGAAATTGCGCCATCTACCAGGTTGTACGTTGTCCAATGCTCCCACATGTTGGGTGGATCATGAAGATATTCAGCGTAAAGTGCCACTATCGTCATTTAACTATAGTTGTGTACTTGACCTCGTCACGCACACTTGAAACCGTTTTTGAAAAATAGGTCCTACTCAATGTCGTACCGGTTTCATTATCATTTACGTAACACTCTTGCCGATCAACGATTCTCTACTCAGATGTGTTAGGTTGTTGAGATCGAGAATGAGAACGTAGGAATTTCACACGAATCACGGATAACGCGGTCAGGAATTGCACTTCGAGTGGAATTAGAATCCACGAAGCAGCACAGGTTTTTGTTAGGTGGTGTTATAGCACCCACTGACTTGAAGCTCCACAAAGTCAAAACGCATCTTGCAACAGGTGCCTGTCCACGCGTGTCCCTCCCCCCGTTTTCCAGATGGCTTCCAATCAACATATAAATACAAACGAATCCTAGACCAGTTATCAGGCCTACCATAATCTGGCGCCACAGATATGCTGGATCCTGATGGCGAACACAAACAGTAAGATGAATTTGCACTGCGTAACGCCTGTAGACAACCAGTCTTCCGTTCGGATTTCACTTAGGAAGTTGACGAGTAACGGACATCGGCAGTTTAGTCCGTTGACGTCGATTACTGTCCAACACCACCACAATTAGAGAATGTGTCCCGGTTGAACGCATCCCAGAAACAGCAGACGATGGGAACATTGGGGAGTTCGCTAAACTTTTCCAGCTACATTTCTTCGAGGTATATGAATGGTAGCTTCTAGTGTAGGGAGTAGTTAGCTATGCCATCGTTAGTCCGCCAGCAGCACACAGTAATGCAGCATATACAAACGAACTTGTAAAAAGGGCTAAATAATTGAAAAGCGAGTCCATGTAAAAAATATATAATTTCTTCACCAGGTGTGACGGAAAACTTCGTTCTGCAAATCACCAGAATGCGCGAGAAATTATACGTTCTACGGCTGGAATTGGACGCGTTGTGAGTCGAACACGTAACCAATGGTCCATCAACAACCAACCGTTCCCGCCGCGCTTCCCGAAGTAAACCACAGAGGGAGTGCAGCTGCTCAACATAAAGTTGGAAGATGTTGGAGTATACGAGCATATGGTGTGTACCGTTTTTCTGAATCTTTGTACCAACGTAGCTCTTCTCATCGGTGTTGATGGAACATCGATGGGTGAATGCACTGACAGTGTGAGGGGGACATTATTGACTGACAATGTAGAAAAAACCATCAACTGGAGAGGAATCCACAACCGAGTATCAATTTCCTCTTTATCTTTGACTGAAACCATTGTTGCCATGTACAACTACAACCAACCATCACTTCTGTAATGGAGAATGCGTCACTGAAGGATGTAGCCCATCGTATCGTCCGTGGACATTAAGAGAACCACTTAAAGATGGAATCAGAAGGCCAGGTTGAGGACAGCAAAAGAATCTAAGGATGCCAATACAGGAAATGATCATTGTCTGTATTGGCATCCTTAGATGGGTCGACGCATTATGATCCAGATAATGTACTATGCAACCTGAGGTTAATGATGGCAGTGGAAACTTTCGGTTCAAAATAAAGTGTGCACGTTTATGTGCCCCGTTAATTTCCCCGGGGAAATCGTCCCACGAAATGTGTGCGCATAAGACTTCGTTTAACGCACCTGAGCTCCGCAGATAAACATGACTTGTGCCACATGTGAAAAATCGGGTATTGGAGTTGTGGGCAGCTTCCGTCCACCGTCACCTTAGAGCAACGGGAGCATTGTGGAACACGCAGAGGTCATTCAGGGGACGGTCGTGCTTCAGCACTATGGGGAGCTATGCTTAACCTGCAGTAATTACGTTATACATCACGTAAAAACGTCATTAAGTACGTTGATGATTGTCGTGAGCTCACCTGAAAAATAGACCAACAGAGTAGGCCACAAGAAATACCATATCCAACCATCCAAACATTGCGCTATAATCACTTCCATCTTTCAAAAATAGAGACATTCGGTAAGAAAGCGACTCACCGAAGGGCTTCCATCCACACGGAGTACTTCTATCAGTAGTGCAATTTAAGTGCCAAACGGATTTTACTACGCTGACTGGTTTGCGGGAAGCGTGGAAAAATAAATATATGATGAATGTACTGAGGAAAACATATGTGCGTCCACTTTAGCATCAATAACGTAATGGAAACCTGAACGTACACAGTACCATTCCATGGTCGTAAGCAGCAATGAAATAACCTAATAATCGGAGCCGTGCGATACATGAGTTGCAAAGACGAAACTTGTATTAGTGGACGCAAAAGTTGATCGTTTGCAGTGCGAATAAACAACAGAGATTATCATACACCATGTTCGCAATGACAGATCAGAGCTCTCACCTTGCGATATGCTTGCTTAAGTGAACTGAATTTGAAAGATCCCAACCTTAACTTTTCACTTCCAGTCCATTTTTTAAATATTGTAGCGTTCTGTACAGCATATTGTACTTTATAATTTTTCTTGTTCGCTCTTCTCGCTTTTATCTAACTCACTTGTACAGTCCATGTTTAAATCGAAATCAATCGATTGATTCAATAGTCAATAATTCAAAATCTACTTCGGAGGTCGTGAGCCGTGCGTCATCTCTGCGTTCTGTGTCGCTCGTGTACATGTTTCGGGAGGGTTGAATACTAACAGAACCAACCATCTGTTTTCAAAGGAAATATCTTGGAAATAACATTACAGATCGTTTCCGTAGGATATTTCATCCCGTGTAGTGTGATGTCTACACTGACATACTTTCACGAAATACTGTGAGTCATTTCATTTTGGTTTTCACCGCATTTTGGCTCGCGTTCATGCTAGAGTAATTTGACAGTGTTTAGGTCCACTACAATATGCCCGATTCGGTCATGAGAAGAAACCGGTGGTGAATAGGCCCGTTTACTGTGCTACATCATCGGGCCGAGTACACTTCCTTTACGTGTGTTCAATGGGGTAGGCAAGTAATATCACTGGGGTAACAGTTGTCGACCGGTGGTGCCTGCCTGCCCTGAATCATGAGACAGGCGCGTAATATTGAACACTTGAGTCGGTCGAACTACGTCAGTGTATTGGTGGTGTTAAGCACTGGTTGACACCTGTTGTAATTCTTGTACAATGTACGTTGGTCTACCCCAGTTATTCGTATTTTCACTCCGCGTCTGGTAATCGCTGTTTACACATTGGAAAGCGTTAATTCAGTGCACGTTCGCACTAAAATAAATGTGGTCATCGAGTGAGCTCAATGTAGGGCACATCGAATTCCAAGGTGAACTGTCCGATCTATACCCAATCCCTTCTACTTTGGTACCTGCTTCTCAAGCAAGGCGCTTCAAACTGTCACTCAACCAGGGCTCATCACGAGCACACAGGCCTAATCCACACTGTCCACCACAGCATGCATTGAACGTGAAATAGGCTTACTTAGATCAGTTCAGTACAATTTATTTCAGTCTTCAGGACGAGGCAGCTTGAGCCGGGAGTTGTCCACCCTCCAGCACTAGTGAGCCTCTGAGGGCGCCCGATGCTTCGACCATGAGAGAAAAAATTCCCCACCTTCACGACTAATCCTGAGGACTACTGGGTAAACAGCTGAGAAGCTCAAGCTCAAGCCATCGGAACACATAAAGTTCACAGCCACTACCGATTGCCACGAGTTTGCCCTCCAGTTGAAAAGATGCGAAACAGGAGCCAAGCCCACGATCAGCATGCATTTTTCCCTAGGTCCAATAATTTCAGAAATTGAGACTAACTTTCCGAAGAAGAAGCCAATGAGGTGAAAAGCAGACGACAATAGCTGTGAGTGAATATGGGGGGTTGACTAACTTGTATCAATACGGATGGCAGTTCTAAGAAAACTCACTTAAACGAACCCTTCACAACATATCCGAGAAGAGAGATGGCCAACACTCAGGTACCACGTATATTGTTCACAGAGATTAAAAATGAGTTAGTACTTTGCACATTGTCGTCTTTGGAACACTTAATACACGACTTCTTGAAAACGTGAGGTTGATGCAGGCCATTCGGAAATGCACTCTATGGTTAGATAAAACCTCCTTAGAAGGTCGATATATATATACATTGAGGCGTTAGATGCGTATGTGATGCATAACCCTCTCTGCTTTTATCTAACCTGGCGAACAGTCTGCTCGAACAGATCCGTTTTATCATTCTGCATTAGGTTTACTCCATGCACAATAAACCACTTACAACTCAGTTTCATCATATTGATACGCGTTTAACTCTGCGCACGAATTATTCGGATTACTAGAAGGTATATACCTGGCGCTTATCAATAAATTCAGCGAAATGACATTACATGAGCTATACTCAGAGCACGCACATTTCAAAGGGCCATCACAATCGTCGACTGAATTAAACGGTCGCCTGAATTGATCCCGAGTAAATCACATAATACCCTAACTACTACTTGAGATAGTTGTTTATTTTATTAACCGTGGCAAACAGCAAAATCGCATGAAGTCTCCATCAAGAAATGTTGCGTACACATTATTCGTCTTGGTGAATATGTTCACTCCACGCTTTCTAATTCACTATGCAGGATTGCGTTCTTTTTCTCAGTCCACAAAAAATCCGTTGTGCCAGAAAATTTTCTGCGAAGGATGGACGCAAGAAACTTCGCATCGACAGAACAGTTCGCGAGACTTTCAACCTATCGCTGGTTTCGAGCACTCAACGAACTCCCCAGCTGGTGTATGCCCAACAGTCGGCTGGATTTTGGAACTTCTTGCGCGCCCTCGCCGAAGCTGTGTTATTTCGGCATTTGCCAGTGTTAGTTGTATTATGTAGTGGTTAAACACACTGGGGACGCATTTAGACGTTCTCCCTGGAGTGACTTCGAATTATTTCAAAATCCGACTCACACGTAACCTTGTAAATTGATTCAACGCCACGCTTTCCGGGCATAAACAATGAAGCAAACGCACTTTCTAGTTTCTTGATGCCTGCGCCAACGTTCCGTAAACTGCAATCATTTTCTTTCTGATCACCCTCTTTTGGTAACAGAATTCACGTTTTTCTACTGTTTAATTATTTGCCTCTAATTATCACCGGTGATCGCACACAATTCAGCGTGCTCCTCACATATGCGTTAAAAAGTACACTATTATTTATTATTGTTATTATTATTATTATTCAAAACAAGGTCCTTACCAAACCGAGTTTTCCAGAATACAAGCACCTGACGCTGTGTTCTGGCAATACTGAAGTACTACTCCTAACAAAATAGGGGGGAATGGGTATATTTGGTGAGAAGCCAACATGAAGCGCAATATAAAAGAGCAAGAGAAAAGTATAAGGTGGAGGTCCCTATGTTATCTCGCCGTAATCAAGAATCGGTTAGGCGGGAAAACCCAGATTTCTAGTTAGAGCGGCACTACTGAAAGAAGCTAGAGTTCAGACATAACTTGTCGTTCGCTGGTTCTTAGCAAGGCACTGAAGCTGTATTCATGCTTACTTGCTTTTTTCCTTTGTTCATAAGGTTACTTAGTTTTTATGGTTTGTACCTACGAGGCTGTCTCGGTAGCAGTCTTATCACACGTTTTTTGACAGCATGACTGACTTTGGAGTACTGGGCTCAACTAGGATGCTCTCAAAACCCTGAATTCCCTTCGAGTACCCCCTCATGTTACCTTTTGAGTTCAAGTTTATTACAGATCACTATCACCATCGTTGGCGGAATGCTGTTAGTACCGCAGCATCACTCGGGGCTGTCCGATAAACACAAATCGTCTACAATTTTGCAAACTAAATTTTTCATCATATCAAGGGTTCAGTCTTTGCCACCGAGAAAAGGCGCCCAACCGTTCTAAAGTTTGTTCGATGTGTCAAAATCAGAGAAAACTTCCGTGGGCACTTGTCTTCCTCAACAGCCTTAAGAAGCAATCCTTCATATTCACTCTTTTAACGCCAAATCTTATATTCGTTGAAGTCTGGTTTTTTGTATAGTGGGGGACCTATCAAATGAACTTTGTTTGTGGATTCTCTTTCAACAAACCATGCCCCCAAAACGGCGTTAGCACAACACTAGGGAGGCCCAGACTTTCAAATCACCGAGCGGAGAAACTAGCCCCGCAATACTAGTTAGTGCCCACCTTTTAGTAGGTGGAGTGCTTTGTGTCGATTATTAATGACGGGCCTCGCGTGGACTTAATATTGTACTGTACGATGGAGCTAAATTCGCCTCAAACGACAGGGAGCTCCTCTTCTTGCCTCCATGGCTACGGATTGTCTTACAGACAGTCCTTTTAGTGTAGTGGACGCAACGAACGCCGGGTTACCGAATTTGATAGTTCACCAATTTTGTTTATCTGCTAGACTGATCTGTTCAGAACTGACTTCCCCAGTTGGGTTAGTTCACCTCACGACCAAAAAATGAACTGCGATGCTACCGCGTCTCATTGTGAATCGGTTTGTTAAGGTTGTTTTTGAGGGTTGAATATTTGTGCGTGTTGAATAATGTAGTCAGTAGTTGAATACAGCAGATGAGAAGCACCGTGTTACTGTGCGACCAGATGACGTTGAGAGAACCCATGCACACACGCAACATGGTTGAGGAGAAAGGGCAGAAACCGATAACAGTGGGAACGTTTTAGGTTTAAGACAATGGAGTACCTACTTCGGGATGCTACTCTCCGTACAGACGGGTGGAATCGCGTGACTGACTAACTCCATATTCCCCGTATAGCGACATCTCTCCTTTCACGTGTGATATCATCTAGTTACGGTTCACAAGTCACAATCAACTTTCACTCCTACTAGAAGTTATTATCGCTCGCCATCGAGTTCCGGATAAGAGAATGACTACTTTTAATCTGTCGTAGTTATATTTATTATATTTAACATTTCTCTCATTCGCCTGCCGTGAATGAATTCAGTGCTGCAAAGATGATTTGTGCCTTGTGGTGGCAACGGGTTTTCGGAAGGGAGCTTTGGCGCAGAAGTAAAGCTGACAGTAGGAGATTGGTTGGACTCAACGAGTCGAAGCATCCCCGAGAGACGGCCTACAGCAGGTGTCTTCGTTGTTGGACCCCACAATTATCAGTGACGGTTATTGCGTAGGACAGAAGAACACAATCCCTCTAATGAACACGATGACCGTTTGTTACAAGCCATCGAAGACCTAAGGGAGGGCCTTAGAACGCTGCCCACGGAACTGGGCTTGTTTGTCCATACCTCTAAAAGAATGACCTAAGAATCACACCAGCAGCACATACCTTGAGGGATTAATAAC
The DNA here is from genome assembly GCA_008508345.1 of Paragonimus westermani. Taxonomy (NCBI): domain Eukaryota; kingdom Metazoa; phylum Platyhelminthes; class Trematoda; order Plagiorchiida; family Troglotrematidae; genus Paragonimus; species Paragonimus westermani. The sequence continues at coordinate 49,689 of QNGE01000187.1, forward strand.
AACCCATAATACTATAACACATTATTGGATATTGCCGTCGGTGGCATTGGTAGGCCAAAATTTCCTGTAAACTTTGCGGCGATCGCGGCTTTCAAGAGAAATTTTGACTGGTGTTGGTCATCTCTCTTTTGGGATTTGTTGGGAGGGGTTCGTCTGAGTAAGTCTCCATTGAACAGCCGTTTTCAATCATACAAGTGGGTCAAACTTTCGTCTTCATTCGCCGTTACTGCCGTCTGCCTTCTACTTTATTGTGTTTTCACTTGTGAATTTAGTTTCACTACCTGGAAGTATGGGTCCCAGAGAGCAAATCTATATTGACCACGTGCTCATCTCCTGTTTCACACTCTGGAGGATAAGACAAATCTGAATGAGTCAGTAGTGTCTGCGAACCTGTTGTTTTCAGGTGACCGACTGTTAACCTCAAACTTGTAGTAGTTGTTCCAGCAACGCTCAATCTAGTATCGAGCTCTTTATATCAACTGGGTCTGGAATATTCGCTTCAGTGATGCAGCGGTTGTCTATAAACTCTGGGTCACCGGAGAAACCGATTCGTAGGGGCGATTTCCTCAATAATAAGACGTCAAGTTGAAAGAAACTTATTATAAACCGAGTAGCAGAAAATACCAGCAAACCTCGATATAAAATCCACCAAATCTACGAGTTCCGAGATGAACCGTTTACGCGAGTGAGACCAAATTCAACGAACTTGTGGCGGCAGGGCGACCAAACGCGAACGAGACCAGGGTACACGAAATCGAGGATCCAGAAATGGGATGTAAGGAAGAAGAAACTAAACAAGAACGAGTTTCCAGAATTGAAGGATATCAAGGTACGTAGGAGGAAGGATTTGCCGCATTGGCAATCCCGGTAGTCGCGCCAAGGCTTACAAGGATGGCCAGTAATAATTAACAAAAACATTTCGGGTGTAGAAAAAGGAAGCATCAGCGAGGTGAGGATGGCATAGAAGCGAAAGCGTTATCACCGAGTTTATTGAAAACAGAGAAAATTCGTCGAAAATTGGAAACGAGCAACTAAATCAAGATAGACAGCTTGATATAGTACGCTGTTTACCTAGCAGTCCTCAGGATTAGTCGTGAAGGTGGGGAATTTTTTCTCTCATGGTCGAAGCATCGGGCGCCCTCAGAGGCTCACTAGTGCTGGAGGGTGGACAACTCCCGGCTCAAGCTGCCTCGTCCTGAAGACTGAAATAAATTGTACTGAACTGATCTAAGTAAGCCTATTTCACGTTCAATGCATGCTGTGGTGGACAGTGTGGATTAGGCCTGTGTGCTCGTGATGAGCCCTGGTTGAGTGACAGTTTGAAGCGCCTTGCTTGAGAAGCAGGTACCAAAGTAGAAGGGATTGGGTATAGATCGGACAGTTAACCTTGGAATTCGATGTGCCCTACATTGAGCTCACTCGATGACCACATTTATTTTAGTGCGAACGTGCACTGAATTAACGCTTTCCAATGTGTAAACAGCGATTACCAGACGCGGAGTGAAAATACGAATAACTGGGGTAGACCAACGTACATTGTACAAGAATTACAACAGGTGTCAACCAGTGCTTAACACCACCAATACAC
>QNGE01000187.1:52388-128464 GCA_008508345.1 Paragonimus westermani
GTCCTCAGGATTAGTCGTGAAGGTGGGGAATTTTTTCTCTCATGGTCGAAGCATCGGGCGCCCTCAGAGGCTCACTAGTGCTGGAGGGTGGACAACTCCCGGCTCAAGCTGCCTCGTCCTGAAGACTGAAATAAATTGTACTGAACTGATCTAAGTAAGCCTATTTCACGTTCAATGCATGCTGTGGTGGACAGTGTGGATTAGGCCTGTGTGCTCGTGATGAGCCCTGGTTGAGTGACAGTTTGAAGCGCCTTGCTTGAGAAGCAGGTACCAAAGTAGAAGGGATTGGGTATAGATCGGACAGTTCACCTTGGAATTCGATGTGCCCTACATTGAGCTCACTCGATGACCACATTTATTTTAGTGCGAACGTGCACTGAATTAACGCTTTCCAATGTGTAAACAGCGATTACCAGACGCGGAGTGAAAATACGAATAACTGGGGTAGACCAACGTATATTGTACAAGAATTACAACAGGTGTCAACCAGTGCTTAACACCACCAATACACCGACGTATTTAGAGAGGCTGAGGATCCGACCGTCGAGCATGCGAGCAAGCCGGAAGTGTGTATGGCGCCATTGGCGTAGGCGGGCAAAATTGCGAACAAACAAACGCGGTCGCACGCAGCAAGCGGGCGGACACAGAGATCCTCACAAACCTGATTACAATGAGAACGAGGATTTTGGGAAGAATTCCCCACACCCTGCAGCACACGGACCGGGTTTCTCTCAAGGCGCAGCTCTGCTTTGGAATTCCTCCCATCACGTCGCTCACGGGCACTTTCGACTCAAATTTACAGTCCAATGTTTTTATGGGGCTTTCTGAAGCATCGGTTCTCGTTTGAACTCCTCTAAATTGCACACCACCGTGATTGGTCTCATGCGTCTTGATATTTTTTTAATGTTCATTCACATCATGTTTTGATTATTGATAAATTCTGTTGAATGAGCAAGGCTGTGTAAGAAGGAAACCTTGTATTGCCAGTCTCTTTCTAGAATGTTATGGGAGAACCGCGTTATCAAGTGAATATTAAGCCAATTAGGCTGTGCCCGCAAAGTACCCAAGTAGCAAAACGTTGCGGGGCCTGCACAGGCCCCTCGCGGGCCATGGCGGGCCAGAGGCGGGCCAAAGGCGGACAGTGAGACTAGGGCCCCGCATGGGCCCCGCGCGGGCCACGGCGGGCCATGGGAAAAAATCGCCAGCAAAGCTCTCAACGCGGTCCGCAAAATTCCCTTTTTCAAAAAAGGATTCCCCTTCATTTTTGTCATGCGCTCCAGGCTTACTACCGCCGCCCATATAGAATTTTCCAAAATATCCGTAAACATGGAAAGTTTATTGGATATTTTACACAAGTTCAATGGAACCATACAGTTCGTTATGCAAGTGTTCAGGAAATTTCGCCATCGACGTTGGAGCCACTGCAACACACATCGATGAACACTGGGGAAACCTGCAGAGGAATGCATGTGTGATGTGTAATGAACGAAATTAAACAATATTAACACCAGTTTTACGGGGATCTTTGAAATTCTATATCTCCGTAAATAATCGAGATAGAGCAAACATGAAGCAAAACAATCTTACAGTATTCCTTCTGGGCATTGCAATAATATTACGGACGTTTGCCTGTTCACGCTGAGTAGCCTCAATATAACCTCATGAACTTGTGCAATATTCGAACATGAATCGTAAGAATACAAGTTTTATGGAAATTTTTGAGATGCAAATACTCCGTTTTTATTTCACATAGAACGATAATTAAAGGATCTTTAAAAAGCACGCTCCGTGAATGAAATATGAAAATGAAGAACGGTGGATAACTTCTCATGTACTTCCGTAGAACAGCATAACCTTCCAACGAATACAACCTTACCTCAGCGAGCTCCAAAAATTAGCGAATAAAGATGTCTGACTTTACGATGTAATTTAAACAAACGTCATTTACTTTGATAAAAAGATGAATGCTAATTTCGAGGTGTTGTTAACTGAAATTTACCTTTAGAAGAATTCTTCCATGGGATGCTTGTTTCGATGATTTTTCTGATGGCCCACCGAAACCCTCAGGGAACCGTTCAGTTGCGGTGGGCCATGTGCTACATGGGTAGTCTTTCCACAATTCCCTCTAGAAAAATGCCAGACATGTGCCTAATCCATCACGAATTTAGTCAGCGTACCATTGAAGTACCGTTCCAGGTGCACATCTTTGTTTATCACTTAATTAGATGAAAAATGAAAACTGTTCACTGTAAAATTCGGCTCACTTTCCAACCTCAACACCTTGATAGTTAAAGCATTTTCGGAGTTTATAATCCTCACGTCAAAATTTGTTCTTCGCGTCGAGCGATAAAACTGTTTCTACCAAACAACTTCCGGCTATTATCTGTTCACCATAACGAGCACACAGTAACGTACTCGGTGAGATTATAATTATGCTAGTGCAATATTAAACAGGTTCACTAGGTCCATTGTACTCTCTATCCCCTCCAAACAGAGCAGTTTAAATGTGACATATTGGGTTTCTTCAATTAAATTAGGGAATTGTGGAATAATCTCTCGCAAATGTGAGCTTCAGGCCAGTAAACAACATTTCAGTTCGAAACCCACTAAGCTCTAGTGAATGCAAGTAAACAGTCCATACAGTTAGTTAGAAATGGCTAACGTCAAGTGTAGAAAACTTTTGTCGCTTCTTATACCTCTGAAAATGAGTGAACTAGAACAATTTCTAAGCCATCCGCTTCATTTTTTTGTACTGATGTCAGTACCACTACTTATGTCGCCTGTTTTCACACAGCAGTAATTGTCTATGGCTATCAGCAGTGTAGTGATGACAGACGGTCGCACCATACTACTTACACAACTATTCGGTAGCAGCATGGATCGAAATGATCGCGGGATAACTACGGAAGAGATACGGGAAGGATCATTAGTTGGCAGCACCACGTAGAATGGCTTTCACCACATGAGGAAACTGAGACATGGTGTACAAAGTGACCGGAACATCTTCAGATCAGTGTGGTGTGCAAATGAGTGTTTTTGTTCGTACTCCGATTGAGACGCATAACTCGTGTGTTGTTTTCCCCAAATAGACAACTTCTGTGCCATCCGCCTTCTCTTTTCACAACAATTGGTGCCGTGACCGGGATACGAGGATGAAGCTCCCGTGGCCGCAGCCGTTCAAGGATGGGGATGTTCGGATTTTCCTGGAAGACTTCGAGAGCGTGGTGGAGGCGGTCGGAGTAAAGGCGGTCCGAACGGAGCTTGCGGCCCTGCAGATGCTTCTCAAGGGCAAGGCAAAGACGGTGCTGAATGCGGCGCGAAGCTGGAGTGCGCCGCCGCGAAGGAGGCGCTGATCGCCGGGTCCGAGAGCCTCACAGACTGCCAGAAGGCAATGAGGCGGTTCAAGGGCGCCCGGCTTGGACCAGGGGGTGATGGTCCGGTCTACGCCATGGCCCTCCAGGCAGCGTTGTCACGAGCCCTGCCACATTTGGATCAGGACTCAGAACAACGTCTGCTGGCGGAACAGTTCTTGGACGGAATGCTGCCAACAGTCCGGGATCAACTCAGGATTGCTCTCATTGCACATCTCATGACGCTGGAACAGTTGGGCGATGCAGCTCAACAATTGCTAACAGAAAATGATGCAATAGTCAACTATTTGGAGGCAAGCGCACCGAGTGAGCTGAATGGCCTTCGAAGCGCAGTGTAAATTTGACTCAGGAAGTGGCGGCTTCAAAGGTGAAATAGGAGGAGAACCGTGGCGACATCTGTTACGGATGAAGAAGACGTGGACACTGGCTAAGATTTTGCCCGCTCGGCAAGAAAAGGTCGTACTTAAATAAACGTTTCCTCGATTGATCTTTGTTTCAGAAGGGGGATCCGGTAATAGAGGCGGTTGATAAGACAGCGGTTCAGGCTAGGTTAGAAGTCAATGATAACTTGGGGTACTGTTTGATTGACACTTGGACCGCAATTTCGTTGATTGGGCCGATGTCAGGAAAGATTGTGCGACCGTGTGCGATGGTAGTCCGAACGGTCGGTGGGTTTACTCTGAAATTTGATGGTATGGCAGAATATGGTGTTCAAATCGATGGTCAGGTGGTCAAACAACCGTTCGTCATTGCGCCCGACGCACGTCAGACTATCTTGGGGACGGATTTCTTTGACCTCGTTGAGACCGTAGTTGATTTGAAGCATGATAAACTGGTAACGAAGTATGGGGTGGTTCCGCTAGTGAGAAAGTGCAAAACCCAGTTTGGACGAATTGAAGTGAAGGTACCCGGGGCAATGCCAACTTGCGATAATCAACTGCTGAACGAAGTGATACTCAGATTTCAGGGATTGTTCACTACGCATCAGGACCCGTATGGCTATTGTGACTGGGTTGTACACGAAATCCCCATCGAGTCTAAACGATTTCGGCCATTTGGACCCCGAAGAATTCTAATGCACTTGCAGCCGGAAGTTGGACGACAAGTGAAGGACATGCTGAAGGAAGAAATCATCGAGTAGGCCGACAACCCGCTCAAATCTCCTGTCTTGTTGGTAAAGAAGCCTTACGGTAAATTTCGATTTTGTGTCGACTTCAGGCGACTGAACGAGATAACGATCAATAAAGTCGTTGCAGTACCGTCGGTGGCGGATATTCTTGATAAGCTGCAGAAGGCCAGGGTGTTTGCAGTGTTGGACTGACGGTCCGAATGTCGGCAGGTCCCGATCAAACAATCAGACTGAAGTAAAACAGCACTCTTAGTAGGTGAAAAGCAATACCACTTTAATCGGATGCCGTTCGGACTCTCAGGCGCCGCCTTCTTGTACAAATGACTGATGCTGAAGGTGCTGGACGGAGTGAGCAACACTGTTGTCTATGGTGACGATGTCGTCATTTACAGCGCATGTGAGGCAGAACATACAATGCACGTTTCAGAAGTGCTGCAGAAGACTGAAAAAGCTGGCCTCCGTGTCAATAGTTTAAAGTCCCAACTGGTGAAACAAACGGTAGTACTTCTCGGTCGAAGGTCCCTCAGGGGGAGGTCCAGCCACTGCCTGAGAAACTGCTGACAATTGAGACTATCGAAGAGGACGCTGAGACAGTTTCTCGCTCGCGTTAGGTTCTACAGCCGCTTCATCAAAAACTTCGATGACCTCTCGAGTCCTTTATACGAAATTCTGAGGAGGGATGGCCAATTTCATTGGTCACAGTAAGCTAACCAAGAGTTCATCGAGATCCAACGATTGATGAAGGAAGGACAGCTGACCCTGAAATTGCCCATGACTGGACAGAGCTTCGTTGTCGCAACGGATGCGAGTGATATTGGGATTGGAGCGGTACTGAAGCAGATAGACGGTGTTGTGGAATACGCCAGTCGGGTGCTGAGTGCTGCTGAACAAAACTATTCAACGGCAGAGAAGAAGTGTTTGGAAATCGTATGAGCCTTAGAAAAATGGAGGCCGTACTTGCTCGGCCGACGTTTCCATGTGGAGACCAACCCTAAACCGCTGGAGTGGATTAAGTCGGCGAAGGCTGGCTCGTTGGGCGTTACGACTACAGGAGTACGATTTCACAATTCATCATGTAGCCAGAAAAGAGAGCTGTGTGCCCAATTTGCTTTCCCGAACGCAACACCTAGGTGAGGTCCACAAGGACGTGATCGGAGTTAACAGTGTTGAACTGAAGAGTGACCCCGGAAAGTTACAAGCAGCACAGAAGATGGATACGGCGATCCGGGCGGTGATTGACCGACTCCTGTCGGGAGGACAAGCGCCAGAAGACGAAGTAAATCCGGAATTGAAAGCTTTCAGAATGCACTGGTCCGATTTGAGGCTGAATAGTGCCGGAACTTTGATGCACCAATTGCGGGAGGGAATAAACGTCCCGGTCATACCGGCGGAATTGAGGGCGACAATTGTGAAGGAATGTCATCAGCTGGCTCATACAGGTTGTCATCGAACCTATGAAATGCTGAAACAAAAGGCGTACTGGCCGGGAATGAAGAATGATGTTAACAATCATGTGCGGGCGTGCCAGCAATGTCAGTTACTGAAGAGCACTAACCACCCAAGTCAGTATCCCACACAACCAATTCCAGTCAGTAAAATTGGAGAACTGTGGTCAGTGGATGTGATGGGCCGCTTTCCAGTAACAACGTCCGTAAATCGTAATCATGAACGAACACTTCATTAGGTGGATCGAAGCAGCCGCCATACCTGATCAGCGCGCAAGCACGGTGTGCTGGGCGGTGATGGAGCACATCATAGCGGATCACGGAATATCACGAAGCATATTGACTGATCAAGGCCCGTGCTTCAAAAGTGAGGAGTTTCGGAACAGTTTGGAGCGTTTGGGAATCAAGAAAATGAGCACAACTCCACACCATCCTCAATCAAACTGATTGACGGAGAGAAACAATCGCACGATCGAGGAATAGTTGGATGCAAAAGGGGGAAGCTGGGAGGAAACGTTACCGTTAGTTCTGTTGGCCCACCGCTGTTTGCCGCGAAGAACAACGAAAAAGTCGCCATTCGAGCTAATGTATGGGCCCGTGTCACGCTTGCCAGTCGATCAGGAGATTGGTTTATGGGAAGACCGACGGATGAGCACGCGTGAATTAGCGGAAGCTCGGAGATCGGCCAACCGAAACTTGAAAAACACACAAGAAGCTTCTAATGAGCGATCAGTTGCGAGGTTATCGAGTCGAAAGAGTGTGTTTGGACCTGGTTCTAAGGTTAAATATAGAGACCGGCGGAGAGCGAGGGCAACAGGATCCGGATCTAGGAAGCTCCTGTCAAAGCGGAGGGGACCATATGTAATAGTTAAACGTCGTGGCCCAGTGTATCTGATAAAAAATGAGAAAAGTCAACATCGAGTGCACGAAAGCCAGCTTTGTTAATGGTACGACATTCCAATCAGAAGAGAATGCACACCGGGTGTGTCAACAGCACTAAGGCCGGCACGCAGATCGTCGAAAGAACGAAGAGAACATGAACGCCTTTTGTTGCCACTGGAACAATCTTTGTGAGGGGAGGGGTGTAGTGATGGCAGACGGTCGCACCATACTACTTACACAACTATTCAGTGGCAGCATGGATCATACATGTACGTTTTGGCCCTGAAAGCAATTCACACACGAGTGGAAAAGAAAGGAGCGTTTAAGAAAGAAACGAGCATCCCAGTTTGGAATTAACCGAAAATGCAGAGAATTCTGATTCTGACTTTTGTGCTACCGTTTTCGTTCAACCGACCGGAAACGTTACTCAGAGAAGACATACAGAGAAACGAAAAGCAATCCATTAGACTGTATTAGATGAAAAATTTAAGTGCTGTTTTTTTCACAAAATAAGGTCCCTGAGTTTCAGATTAGTCGTAGTGATAAAACCACAGGCAGTACTGACCAACAGAATATCTACATGCTGTGCTCTGCTAAGAAAGCCATACAATACACAGCATGCTGTGTCTGTCGCTGGTTCGAATCCAGCCGAAGCCCTGACTTTTCACAGTTGGGTCTCATCTAAATTCCATAAGATAGTCTATTTTGGCGAACGCGCATTAATAAACCTTGCCACGTGAAATATCGTCATGTCTACGAACGAGATTTGATAATTTAGATGGCCTACATAATAGTCTCTAATTACGCGGAGGAAATGACAATTACCTGAGTGATTTGCTTGATGAAGCTGGTAAAAATCCATCTCTTGTACATATGATGAGTTAAAGGTCAACATAGATCTTGCATTGAACTCACTTCTGCATGCATTTTTCCAAATTTTTCATGAGCACTTCCCTGTTTTGAACATCTCTTCCACGGCGTATTTGTATAACTTCTATAATGTTTCCAGTGAATATCGTACTAGGCTTCATCATTCTCAGTTTTTAGTTGAAATTTTGGCATCAGAAATGAAACAAAAAGTTTAAAATTCCCGAGATATTTTCGAGAGAACGTAATTATTTTGTCCATGCTCACAATTTCTGTCCTCCCAATCAATAAAGCACACGTGGTATTTTACAAAAAGAGCACACCGGCTTCAGAAGCTAGAGGAAGTTTTGACGATCACATTGCATGCAATGTTAGAGAATCATAACCTACGTTCTGATCAGACATGAGTGGTTCATAAGGGTCTGTCTCCCCATATGGATGGATGTTGTGTCGAAGTTCTCACCACTTACACCCAACACGTAACACTAGCAAGCCCTGTCTGCACTGTGGCTCAAACTGATTGATAGACAAAATGCAGACGCAATTTTCCTACATCACTCTCACCCCCACTCAATGATCACAGAACCTGACCAATCTGTCCAGACGCAACGCAAACTGACCTAACCTTAGCAAACCTCACGTGTCCCTTGTTCCTTTTTTAATATGATTTCAAGTATAACACCCCCGAGGAAGTCAACCCCAGATGGTTGAAATGTCAAATATCACAACTTGCTCGTAACGTTGTGTTTTTCTCAATCCGTTTACTAATAGTAAGAGGTTTAAAAATAACCCACCAACAAGTCGCTTCTAATTCTTGGTTATATGTTTCAATATTCTGATGAATTATTTTGGTCACTGTAGCCTTTTGCCAAGCACATCTTTGGTGAAGTTTCCCACACAATCAATAAATCTGCAACTGCTTCATCATTATTGATGGCTGGACTAAGGATGTTGAGGGCGAAAGATAAGGGCAGTTTCTTTGAGAAGCCATGCAGATTATGAGTTGTGAGAGATTATAGTAGAATAGGGTCTTAACAATAGTGATTTCGGTCAAAGTTATTGCTCGGATGAAGTTTTTCTCAACGCAGTGAACTATTACAAACAGTCTCAAACCGAATAGCATACGCAAGCTTATTATCAATCCGGCAATTAGCTGGCATAAAGTGGGACGGAACTGAAGCTAAACTGTTTACTCGCAAAAACGAAGCCCACATGCAGATAGCGATCCTCTCCGGGGATTCTGCGTAGAGTGAATGGGGATGGGGGCACAACAGAGGACTAGAACGTCGGCATCAAGCACAGCAATGCGTCGATGGTTTGCACTAATGTCTTACTGCTATGCAACCGTGGCTGCTCCCAAACCTGCTGGTTCAATGCTGCAACAACCGTCTCACAGTGCATAATGGGTCTCTCTATCTTCTTTATACCACATACGCCATCAGTTTCGTGAAGAACTGATGCAGAACTGGTTTTTTACTCAAGGCTTCCTGTTTGACGAGCTTCTGCTTTTTCACCAACAGTTCTGAGTGCTTTGTATCTTTTCCATCTATCTTTCAATAGTATGTACTGGCAGAATTCTTTTGAAAATTTAAATTCATCGGCAGTCAAACTGGGTTCCATTAACTCCGTAAAGGATGAAAATCAAATGTCTGACATCAACTTCAACACAGTTTCGCACTGGTGTAGCATTCTAGCACCATCTAGGAGGCAAATAATCTGTCAAGGTAATCTGCTGGTCAAAAGATCGCCCTCAAAATAGTATAGATTTACTTGAGAAGGAACTGATGGGTTTTGTGACAGTGACAAGGCGGGTATCCCGTTATGAAGTACCAATCATTTGAGGTGATCAGTTTTAAGGACAGCGCAGATAACTGTGTAACTGGACTCGGCAGCCTGAAAAACAACGTGCTAAACAGAGTGATGAATAAGGTGTCGAATGATTTTGGAACATTAATGAACTGGGAACCATGAGGCTTTCAAGTTCGCTTTATGCAACTGTTTGTGTACTTTGCACGTGTATGAAATAGAACAAAGGACAAGGTTTTCTAATAGTTTTACGTAACGTGATCTCTAAGGAAGAAGAGCGCTTGGATCCCCTTGAATGTAATTGTGCGTATTTTTTAATTTCCAGCCTTGTTGCACATTCTGTAAACCCGAAAGGTAATACCGTCCTCATTTTAATTATGACTTACTAAAGTTAATAGTGGAAGTTTTCGTTGACTCGCAACAGAGATTTCAGCTTTCTCTAGTTCGTCATTTCGAACCTATCAGGTAACCCCAGTGTTAACAGCCGTTTTATAGACCGCATATAATAGCCTGACAGATGCCTGACGGAGATTTGTTAAGACATGTGTTACGTTGTTAGTCCCATTGACAAAAACTTGTGTTATATTGTTTCATAAACATCTTAATCGCCGAAAATAGCTCAGTGTACTGAAATATATATATACATAATTTAAACTTTACAAAATAATCTGTTTCTTGCAATGGGAAATATATACAGGCTTTTAAACCTGTTTAACAATTAAAACTACTGATCATCTTGCGATCGTTCCTGGTCGACCTACAGAACCACCACACAAACTAAGTGCCCGAATATAGAGAAAAAACAAAGTTATCCGAGACTGTATCCGAATTGTAAACAAAACAAAACTCCAAGCTACTCAATGCTTGTTTTATTCGAAGACCACCCCCACCTTGTTTTTCGTGAATTCCCTACTAGACAAAATTTTTTCATATATGCGAAATTACCATAAATTTATCGGTTTCATAATATTCACCCAGTTCTTACGTGCGTTTGGATAAATCTGAATAAAAGCGTATTCTACTAGCTAGGAGAAGCATGTCATACCTACATCACAAGACTGCGGTTCGGATCAACGTTTGTGTAGAAAACTGGTCAGCTGACATTCAGCCACGACTGTTGTAGGACATGAATAAACTGTTTTCATCATGAAATAACTAGTTTAGGCCATTGGTTGGCGATCGATTTGGTGGTGGTGGTTAATTGTGGCTTCCTAATAATTTCGGATTGACTGGCTGGAACAGTGTAGACTATGCTGAAATCAAAAGTCCACATAGACCAGTTGTGTTCCGACCGCGCTGCTGGTTGTTTTGATGAGGTAAGTTCCAAGCTTGCTTATATGATGCTTTTTAATCTACTATACCGAAGGTCTTGTCGTCAGATTAGCACAATCCATTGCACAACAGCAGAACAGCGAACAAATTAACATGAATTAAATGAATACAGAAATTTTTTGAAGTTCAGGGCCATGGAGAAAGATACTATACTGTTTAAATAACGTCGGTGCTTCAATCGTGTAACGGTGAGGGTTTCACAGTTGAGGTTGCTGTGTTTTATTCCCATGTGTTTGTAGTGATCGAGTGAAAATGACCGGGGAACATTGTTTATGTTTTTTTTTTATCAATCACTATTCTTCCTAAACATCATTTTTGTTCAAAAGGTTATACGGAATGAGTAGCAGCTTAAATGTTTAGTCACCGTTTCTCTGGCGTGTTTCAAGAAATACCTTTTTTCGTCTGAAACAATGTATAGCATTTTTCTGTTTAGTGAAATTATTCGCCATTGTTTGGAAGAAACGTAGCCTTGTCGATTATGAAAAGATACGTGCACTGTAAATAGCTTTCATATGATTCATTAAGAACAGTATTCTTAATTCAGTTTTTTGGGCGAAAGTTTCAGATAATATAAGCTGTTGTTTACATTGCGCTTTCTCTCCACCTTAAGGAGGGTTTAAGTCTTACATACTGCACGTAATCGAATTCGTATACGGGTCGGTTTGAAAACAGCTGTGTTTGTTTTGGGTTGCAGTTGACCATGGCTTTCACAATCCAACAAACTTTTCAGTCAGCCACTCTGATAAGAGGCACTACACATGAGTTTTGCTCATGTTCAGGCTCACTAGTCTCGACACGACTAGGCTGATTATTGTATCGGCAACCTCAGATTAAGCACAACCGAATCATCGTATATAAATTATTTGCCAAATTTGCTTGTGAGAAAAAGTAGAAATGCCCAATCATCTAGAGAGGAAACACAGTGAGGGATCTGGTAACTCCCATTATATCACACATGAACAGTCAGTAGTGAACTCCCAGTCTGGTGCTTCTTTTGAAATCAAGCTTACGGAAACTTCTATGTGACTGTAGACGTTGAGGTCTCATCTGGGTGATGTTCAATTTCGAATCACCCAGATATTAATTACTCTTCAGTGACATTCAGCTAATTGGTAACTCTATGGGCAGAGACAAACTTGGAGTAGCAGAAGCAGACTAAAACTATCACACAAACTTAGATAAATTATCTGGGCTAATACGCCTACTGTTCAGGACAGTTTTGAAACCGTTTAGTTTGTGACCAACAGTTAACAGCAGATGGAAGTATAACTGAGCACTGGGTTTTAAGTATGCTAGATATGAGGTTTGGTGATAAAGAACCAACTCTGGGACTAAAATGTTGGCGCCTCTGAGAGGTCGTTACGTACTGCTAACCTCTCATGGTACCACGATGTAAGTGAAAACCGTCATAACACAGTGTTTACTCGCGTTCATGTGAAACCGTTCTCAGCTACATCAGTACACTAAGGGAAAAACGGCTATTTTCTATGTTCCTTGTGGCTGGTTGAATGATAAACGTTGATGCAAAATATTCAACAACAAAACTACCATCAGCTCACAACTTTACCCTTTGAGAAAAAATCGTCAGGAAGCGAACGAGATTAATTGCCGTCCTGTTGTAGTAGCGAATTTGTAGTCTTCCTGTGTTTGCTGACAAGATGATATACGAGACAGAAAAAGACCAAAGAACTACGAACGTCAGGGGCAAAGACGGATTTAACTGATTGTTCGAGGTCACCAGGGCACTCATCTACTTAGTGAACGGGGAGCTTGTTCGCAAGATTATTCCAGTAATGGGGGTGTTTGGAAACTGTACAATCTACCAATGAAGTCCAAGAGATGCATGGACGGGAGACAAAAATATATTGAATCTTTCTAAAATTTTGAATATTACAATCAGGGAACTGTGTTGTCAAAACCTATGATAGTTTTAGAAAATGTAAGAAAGTAACCGTTCACTTTTGAGCAGCACCCAAAGAAGACAACCGGCGAACTTTTGACAATACATCACTAACACGCTGTGGCCAAAAGATAACAGGAAACCAACACTTCAAAATGCTTCACAGGTTTAGAAACGGGTATAGTGGTTAATCAGAGGAATATGGGAGTTAAATAGGACGAAGAACGTGTTAACCTTTCATCGCTACAAGTAAAGCTTAATCTAAACCTTTTGTTGAGTTCAAGGTGACAGGGATGACGTACCCTAGCATGATAATGGAACGAATCAGAACATCAGGACAGTCATTACGAAGGTGCGTCTATAATTTATCCACATGTGTACGCACCATGTAAACACTTCACAGTATACTAATAAGCTTTTACTGAAATAGCATACAAGTTTTAACAATTGAAATAGTTTGCTCGAGTTCAGCTATGGTGTCGTACAAAACGTTCATCAGCATTTGTAATGGTGACGCACATGTAACTTGGAGACCATAGGCCAATTTCTTTCTGCAACATGTGTTCAAGGTTGATAAATATGACCGAAATATCACTTCATACAAACTTGCTGCTGACAACTAGTCAATGATCATGTTGACTGCAACTTGAACGACCTCTGCAACCGTACACGGTTTTGTGGTGTAAGTGAAAGCTTTCAGCAGTGGTACTGGACTTGTGTTTCACTCCTGACAGAGCACAAAATTACTGGGTATTCTCGGTCGGACAGAAGGTCATACACCCAACCCAAATACGTGTGAAATGAAAGTATTAGCCGTTGGTCCGCTGACCTAAATGCAAGCCTAATTGAATCGTTTCAATCACACGTTCTGATATGACCGCTCATAAGTAATGACCAACTTCACTGTTTCTTAAAATACTTAAACGGATAGAAAGTAGGAACTGGCATCACGCACCTTTCAATAAGTTATTTTGATAGTATTTGTATGTACTCGAATTAATCGTTAAAGTGAGACTGACAAACCGTGTAAAGTGGTTATGGCAACGTACCAACGAATCAACCAAATATTTCAAGCTTTCAGGCAAATAATTTTATGGCAAGAATGGCGATCGCTTTAACGTCTTCTGTGCGTAATCACTGTTCACGTTTGATGTTCAATCCCCCTACAACTGTGAAGAAAAATCCAAGCATCAACCGGAGGAAAGTGGAAAAACCGGAGACCCAACTACTAAAGACAATTATCCACATTCAAAACAAGGTGCCCATATCTTGCAAGCAATCAACTGGGCCACGGCTTCTGTGTACACAAAAGCGATAATCAGTGTTTTATTAGCATCGCTTCGGTAATCCTCAGCATTTTCTGTTTGTTATAACCTAAAAGAATCTTGACCGATTTAACCGCTTCACGTGGATGACTGCTAAGATGTTTAGCGTCCGTCTTTATGTCTAGTGGTATGCTTGTCTACGTAAGGTATATTTTCGTTGGCTTTTACTTTATGTGGTGTTTGCCGTTTCTGTGCCAACGATTGATTCGAGTAAATGTATGGGCGCTGATAGTTTACACATGCATCTTTTCTCCGTTTTGGTGGAGTGGATGAAGAGAACCTGGAGTTTAAATGTGAACTAATCTGCTGCATTCATGATAGCCTGTACACGTATATGCCGTTCACCTACTTTTACTCCTGGCTTGATTAGATGACGACAGGACATGGTGAGGTCTGTCCACCGATTAGTTGCTCGCTATCTTTTACTAATGCTGAATGATTACTTTTCTTATTAATGACATTTTGTCATTTCTTTTGCGTAAACCAGTGGTCACATTGCCGATCGGTTTCATCTGCGCAAATTCCTCGGACTCAGCGCTATTCTTTGCGGATTGACGTCCATTATAATCGGATCGAGCTACTTCCTAGAGGTTCACTCATTTGCGTTCTTCCTGATTATGCAGGTTAGTTCGGTTTTAACGAAGAGAGAGATATTTCACGTGTATTATGATGTGTCCATTCATCTTCTTCAGGTTTCGAAAATTTCCAACTTGACTGGTAAAGGAAGTATTAGATCATTCTTCTCCTACGTGGTATAAATTCGGTAGGAGCCACCTAACAGATTGAGAGTCTCAAGGTCATTCATGTTTTCCAGAGGCGGAAGGTTTCCTTTTCCGTCACCGAGCTGAATGCAGGTCTGTCGATTTAACTGTACCTCGCAGAATTTCTGTGTTTCGAAGGACCATCTCTACGGACCTGAAAAACAGTTTCAAGTGCTGTCCCTCTCCAGAAAAAAAATTAAATGCTTCTGGATTTTGTACGTTTGTTTTGCACACGGCACCTAAACTGCACAAACCAACCCACTGACCAGCAAAGTAAAAATATTTTAGGGCTTGAACTTAAACTTGAGTAGAAAATGGCACGACGGACATATCGGACCAACTACAACTTTATTACCCAGCGTCCACTGGGTAGACCACTGAAATACATGAATCTGTTCGTAAACGATCTTCAAGTACTGTTTCATTGTCTTCATCGACATTCGTCTAACAGGATCATGAGAATCCAGCCTACAAAAGGCACATGTAAACACACAATAGCTGTGTGTTTGTAGATCTATAGACATATGCATGCATGGAAAGTGACATGTTTGCAAGAGTCACCTTACCACAACTACTCTAGCTCAAGGAAGCAGGTGTTTATAGGGGTTATAAGTCTTATAGGCTTGTGTAGTACTTCTGAGG
Organism: Paragonimus westermani; assembly: GCA_008508345.1. Classification (NCBI taxonomy): domain Eukaryota; kingdom Metazoa; phylum Platyhelminthes; class Trematoda; order Plagiorchiida; family Troglotrematidae; genus Paragonimus; species Paragonimus westermani. Next base: position 67,849 of record QNGE01000187.1, read on the forward strand.
GTTCTACCTCCACAGTCCATACGTCCAACCACACATATGGACAGCTTAAAATGCTGACAAAACATTATCGAATCAATGTTTTTCACAAACGATTGGGTCTGTCCCAATAGAAAATCAGTAAACGACAAGGTGTTTTAGCTAGGCTTTGGTCCAATGGAAAATATCGGGTTGTAACCATTACCGTACCAACCTCTACTGACTGTCATTCCGCTGTTCACAAGAAGTTGTAACTCATACTAAAGGTAGTTTGACATTGTTTAAAGTTCTAAGTCACGCTAGTCAGTTCACTTCAGAGAATTTTAGTTCGAGTTGAAATTCACTCACACCTGGTCTCCGGATCCATATTCACTCAGCCTCTTTAAGAAAAACAAACAAATAGTCTCGAGTTTTAGTCTTACTAGAGCTCAACAGTAGCGCTAACACGTGCGCATTCATGAAACGATATTGTTTACCACAATGCTATTGATATGTGCCGAGCTTGGCAATTAGGTTGCAAACGTTTCACCACCTATCGAGGTGACATCATCAGTGCGTGTGTTTCAGCTTGTAGTTTTGAGCGTGCAGTTTGGTCTATGCTATGCGCTGGAACATTTACGCACTGATGTTGTCACCTAGCTTGGTGATGAAACGTTTGCAACTTAAATGCCAAGCTTGGCAAACATACCAATACCAAAACCACCAACACGAGCTACGAACACCACCACCACTGTTCCCGACCATTAGACTTATTATCCACCGTAAGTATGACCGGAGTCTCGTATACTAATGCTCAGCTACAATTACACGTGAGTAATGCTCAGGTTACCCGGTTTCTTCAAGAGAAGATATTGCAGTTGTTCTGTTAACTCCTATCAATTACGAGTAGTGTTCGACTTGAGGTTAACCAACTCGACGACTACACACCAACAATCTGTGCGAATATTTCATTCCTCATTGCATTCTATGTCATTGGTTATATGCTGCTTCTGTTGTGTTTACCAGTATTATTACTAAAAGCTTTAATCGCCTACGCTGTTTCCTAAACGTTTACTTGAAATCTCCCTACCCGATATAATTCATTCACTCTCTTCCTTGAGCTTAGATTTTGTAACAAATTTCACATCGAAGCACTTCATAATTATCTGCATCCACTACATACTGCAACTTATCATTTTGTTTTTTCCTAACAAGCTTGTATGATTTTTAAAACTATTGTTTACACGAATGGCTTCATGCGCGGCGTAAGTCAAATCATCCAACCTGCTGTCTTTATAGTAAACAGAATCTTAATGAAATCAAAAGTCGACAACCTTTGTAAGTTAGAAGACCGTGCTTCTTTTGCGTCCGCTTTCTTTCCACGTTTTTCTTCTTTACTCGTGTACACTTTTGTGCTTTCATTTGATCAGATGTGTGTATAACCGTAAATATACCTAACGGAATCAGTGAATCTTTGTTTCGCTTGATGTGTCGTGACTAAGAATAGTAAGCTCTTGTCAGGTCTGGGTCTCTCACTACTCTTCACTACTCGGGATGTTAAATCACACATTCTGAAGCATCGACATTCAAATGACAAATATCAACCACGTAAATGATCTCGTTAGGGCATGTCAAGAACATGGCATAAGGTTACCGAAAACAGGACGTATTTACAAGCATATTTCTAAGACACTAGCGTCAGTTTTTTGCTTATAATTTAAAATACACTTTTGTTATATAAACAGAGCAGATGATCATTGTGTCAAGATTGGTCAACTGATGCTGTTTTAACCGACTACCCATTTGGATACCGCTCTGTGGTATTATTTGGAGCTAACCAGTAATCTTTGCATCGCTTTCAATCGGTTCCTTAGCGTATGATAGTCAACAACTACGTGATCGATGATTCAACAGTTCATCAGATCTAGCTGTGCTTTCTTCAAGGAGGTCGGGCAGCTTGGCTTAGTTTTCTTAGTCTCACTTTTCATATGTTGTGCCGTGCAACTTCACAAGCACAAGCATGCACAAATATACTTTGAGTGTAGGCCAGAACTTTAACTTCGATGCGTGAAAAGGTAGCCTGATGGGATACGCAATTGATATACATAACTGCAGTAGTGAAAATTCCGGTTACTTTCTCGTTCATCCAACCATTTTTTTGTTTTGCTAAGAATCACATCATGCACATACACGAAAACATGAGCGTAATCGTATCTCATATCTTTTTTGGATTATGTTCAAGGACTGACACCCGGAACATTGAGTAACAGTTAACGTCTGAATATGTATTCTCTTTTGTTCAACAATTTACTCCGACCAGTTTTATTTTTTCAGCTCGTTTCTGGTGTATTTCAATCAATGGGTTGGCCTGCAGTTGTGGCTTCCATGGGCAATTGGTTTGGCCGGGCACGGTAAGTTTGATTTCTATTTATGTCAGAAAATAACCACAGGTAGCTATGGAGCTTATTATTTTCCAAGTTGACCGCAAAGCTCATTGATATCTTTAGATGCAAGTCTTAATCCAAGGTAAATTTCAATCCACAGTTCGAAGGATTTGGTTTTTGCACAGGCCGATAAGCACAGTGTTATCTTGGTAAAGGATTTCCCAAGTCCTAAAAATTTCAATGTGTACATTTCAGTCAAAGCATTCAATTATCATTGGCTTTGTTTTATTTTAACGCCGGCCTACCGGTTTCCGGTAACGTTGTTTATTCTAATTTTTTTTAAATGTAAGAGAATAAGAATCACGGCTAGCAAAATTCTCCGTTCAACACATTATTAATGTAAGTTTCACAACAGCTGGGTTCGGATTAATCTCACTGAATCGTATGCCATTCAGCATTCTGAAGCTTCTTTCACGTTTACTTCATGGGATTAACGTTTTATCTACCTGACCAGAAATTTCTTCATACTATGACTGGTGCTCGTGTGTGAATCAATGTAAGGTAATTTTTCCTCATGCTGATTGTTTTCTTATTAGTCTGGTTAACTTTGAGGAACTTCTCACTGATTTTCTTTATCGGTTCATTTGTTTATGTAAAGTTGATTTTATATTTTGTCTGCCTGTTCCCGAAATGACAATTGGCTAGTGTCACTCGTGTCATTCAAAGCTGGTACCGAGATGGAGTGCGTGTACATCAGTGTTCTCAAGTAGCTTCATCCTGTTTGCGTTAACCACCGGTAGGGTAAACAACACGTTTGATAGCAGCTTAGATGAGAGGGCTGTCGGATAGGTGAGTAGATCATGAATGCGGATCCGTCTTGGAAACCTCAATGTAGATAGCTGTCACTCCTGCTTTGCAGAATAATTTTTCTCATGTCTTTTCTGAATTAGAAGTTCACTCTTATCAGTCACGAGCGTAAAACGCTTAATTGTATTTAACCTACAGACGTGAACAACGGTAAAGCTCAGTCTTCCGGCTTTACGTGAGATGAATGGCTGTTATCAGTTCCGAGGCAGAAGAACTGCTTGTCAGCAATTTATGCACGCCTGGGACTGGATGACAAGCATCGCCAAGCCTTACCTTAGAAGATGAGAACAATCCTGAGTTTCGATTAAGCAGCAACACGTCAAACGAGTTGTATGGATCGGCAACGTGACCTGTTTCAATGGTCTGTCTTGGAATGGTTGATGTCGGATTTCCTATTCTAGACTGTGTTGTCATCGTCTGCTACACTGTCGTACGCAGTAATTAATTCGGTGTATGTTCAGCCATCTCTTGTTGTAGAAATCGATCTGTTGTGCCCATAGAATTCATTATAACTGTAAGTGAAGTGATAGATCAAACGGGAGGTGGAGTATTTTGGTAAGACACGAGCGTGAACAAGTTGAGCAACAGTTCAAGTTGAAAGTAGCAGGTAGAATTCGGTCGCAGAGTATGAGCAAGTCAACACAGTTCGATTCACAATGTTGGTCAGTTGTATACTCGTCTTCGAACGAAAGTCCGTAATTCTTGTTCCTCTGTGATTGCACACATCAATTTTGATCGGCGTTCGCTTGGTATGAATATTGACAAACTTCTCAAAGTATCCGTCTGCCACTAAGTTAGTTCCGTTGGTCGTAAACAGTCATCTGTACAAAGCTGCCGGACTATGTAAAACAGTGTATTTAAAATTCAGCGTTTTTGATTCATGTCCACTGTCACTACTTAGAGACACGTTTTCTTTTATTATTGGTAAACTCGATCGAATGAACTCGGTGTTTCAGAAATGGAAGTTCAATTTACTCAAGACTGGAACATAGCTGTTTGCACAGACGTATATGGAACACATGAGGAATATCTTTGAGTGATTATCATATCTTGTGTACTTATCTGTCACTGAAGGTGCAAACAGATTAATCTGCAGACCGCGTTTTACACTCGGCAAAATGTCATCGTTGATTCCCCTTGGTCAATCAGCCGAGAAGTTAGAAAACTTTAGCCACAACTGTGCTGTCCAGGATTTCTGTCAAATTCGTGGGCACCGATTCAGAGCAGTCTTTATCAGGATTGCCTATACCTTTGTTACACGTTTTCATCCAACCTTCTTCAGATAAGAGACTCTTCATTATTGTTGAACAGTGGTCCATTGTACTAAAATAATTTTGAACAGGTAGCGGAAAATTTCATCAGTGGGCAGTCAGTTAAATTGCCGGGCAATAATTCACTTAACTGTTTTTACTTATATCTAGTACTTCATCTATGAAGAAGATATTCACAAGGACACGAGAAAACGTCCGCCATTGTGGATAGTTATTCTGGGTGGGCAGTGATCCTAGAACTATAAGTCCGCATTTAAGTACAGGTTGATCTCAATTTTTTCTGTCTAGACAAAGTCGCCAGATTCAACAAATACCTTCCAATGTGTTTAAAAAGTATTCTGACAGAGATTCTTGGCAGTATCGTATTGTAATAGAGTGAACTTGGGAAAGTCTAAGGGTTCCCCCCCTGCTTTTTCTCCTGAAGAAGCTTGTCCGACATTCAAGGTTTCAGCTACGGCTGTTCTGCTGTATGAGCTGATATGGTTCCAGCTACGTATGTCGTAAGGTCGTATAGTCTGTGTGCAATTTTTGTAGCATCCCACATCATTTGTTTGACCACCACTTCATCAGTTCCGCTACACAAAATTCGAAAGATGTTTCCCACGTCTTACCTGAATCTTCAACAATTATTCACTGGTAAAAAACGTCGTTCAAACATTCCGGGGACCTACGACAGTCCGAAATCTTTGAAATAGTGGATCTTGCGAGCACGCTGTTCAAACCATTTTGCAAGCTCCATGGCTCAGTCGACTGTACATGTAATGGCGAACTGTCATGTCGTTCACATTCCCCTCTGCCAATTTTCTGTCTGCTGTGAAATGTCTGGCGTTCTCATCAGCGTATTGTGAAGTTGCATTTTGTCGACGAGTAGTACTTTTCTGTTTTCTCAAGTATTAAGTGAAAATGATGGTTTGTTCCTGGAAGTTTGGAAAACTCACTTTTGGACCACAATAAAATAGCTCCATGGAACAGGCGTCAAAGTACATAATTTCCAGACATACAGGGTCACTTCATTGATATAAGTGGGTGGCATCCAGCTCGATATTATATGGTTCTGTACGCTCCGTACTGTTGGACTATGATCTGGCACTTTCAGTTTATTGTATCGATTTACGTTTTGCCTACATTGCATACCATCAACTCAGAGTAACCTATCACTTACAGTTTTCTGTTAAATCATGATTTCTTGTCCGATTTTTGAGATATTGTCATCAATCGCAAAGAATACCAGCATTGTCAGTCAGCTACAATTCATCCGATTCTGATGCCAGCTGATAAACTGAATTTGGAACGTGTTTCGTGTTGGTATTGCAATCGAATTTGGAACTGTCTGACAAACACAAAGGTATCACTTTATTCCTACTCTGGAAGGTACTGTTTTAATCCATACATCGTTATCACTACACACTGGGGCGGTTTAAGTGAACGATATGACCCAAAAAAAACGAACAAGCGTTAGCGTTCTTCGTTGATGGTTTACTTTCCGTATTCCCTACTCTGTCTTCATTAGGTAGTTTTCGCACTGTGCCGGAACTCAGTTGCCTCATGTATTTCATCACGTTTTGTTACTGTGCATCAGTGCGATAAGCTTTGTTTAGACAGTCTTGAAATTTGTCCTTCTGCGCTGCTTGTTGGTAAAACTCGTCCAGCTGACAATCTTTTTTTACTTCTGTTGAGTTGGTGCTCTGTTCTGTGCAACCTCTCTAGTCCGGAAAGTAAATGGTTTGTTTTAAGGTATCAGTCGATCTTACCGGAAAGTTTATTGTGTCGTTTGCTGAAGTTCATGACGTACTCCTTAGTAGAAGCTTTGCATTTTCAATCAAAATTGGAGATATGTAATTGGTTTTTTGTTTCATGAGAGGTTTTGTGAGGCAGAATTATGGAACTGTGAATAGCGCGATAAAAACTCCATCGCAATTTTTTTCCCGAGAATTGCTCGATGCATTTGAAAGTTCTTTACTTACGGAACTTTTTAATGCACACTGAGACGATATTGCCAGAGTAATTGGGGTGCATACGTAGCAACCTAAAAGAATACTTTGTATGCCAGTACACCATGTTTTTTATAAGTGAGTCTTTTTGGAGGTCGGTGGCAAAGTTTACACCGTCTAGTCACTATTATACCGAAATCGAATATGTTTCTACATTGCGGTTACATAATGCATACAAAAGAAACTTCCTAGAAGTGTCAAGGCACGCGGCTAAAATTACATCGTTGTTCTAGTTTGTATGCACTGGAATTTATATTCGATTGGTTTTGTGATAGCCGAAACACCTCTGTAAAGTAAAACAATCATCCCATACTGTCAGTTAAAAGATAAAAGTAAGTGCATATTTTTTTGAACGAAAACGCATGACGTTTTTGATTCACAAGGTTGAGAAACGGAATGGAACTCAAAATTTTGATTTGTAGAAGGTTGTTTTCAACAGTTTTTGGCCTAAACCAGTTGTCTAGTAACTGCTGAGAGCCGAAGCCACAATAAGGTTTGGCATCCGTACAATGTCATACCTGGAAATTCTGGAAAGTGCTCAAGTCGAATCTCTGGAAACAGAAATTTTTCTGAAGCTTAAGCTGTTTGAAGTAAGAAATGTCGTACTTCCAAACCTCCCTTCTCCCTTGAAGATGTAGAACAGAGGCCAAAAACAGAACCGATGATGGTGTTTCAAACAGTTTGGGAAACTGAGGAGCCGCCTTATCGTTTATACATTCTAACGGATATTTCCCGTTTTCCGATTAATAACCTGAATATCTTGTCACAGTTACGGTTTACCATTGCTGAAGTAAACTAAACCCTTAATAAACCAGGTGCAGGGAGAACAGATAGGATTCTAGTCCGATGGTGGTAAATTTTTACCCTCTGGTAAGTTATGGAGCATAAACAATTGTAGAAGCAACCAACGATCATGTTTCTCTTAAGGCTGTCGCATTCTAAGTTGTTTTTAAAGTTTTCCGGTGCTGTCCTCTACGCGGAAGAGTCCAAAAAAGCCACATCAACATGCTAGAGTTAACTGTTAACCACACTGCCATAGGTGAAGGTCTATCTTAAGCTGTGTTCTACATGTCCATTCAACTTCCTGCGTGTCTAAATTTGTTGGAATTACTTTCTAGAGGATACACGTAGAATGTTCAGTAAGCCCGACATGGACTTTGTTCTCACGCTATGTTGGCCGATATGGAATATGGAGTTGGCGTTGAACTGCCTAGTCCTACTGTCGATTAACGATCAACCAGGCTCGTCTGTGTGAAAGGTGTTTTTTATCCCTAAAGTATAAATGACTACTCCAGTATTGGATCATTTCCATTCCTAATTTTATTTCGGGCAGGACATTTAGGACTGTTGACCTTCAGACCCAAATGGACATCGTTTCGTGCGTCTGTTTTTTTATTGGAGCTTTATTAACCGGGAGTAGCAGAAACGCTTCTTATTGTTCGGTCAAAAAGATACTGTTGGGGTTGGGGGAATGTGTGTGTGGGATGTATACTCTGCATTTTGCGCCATGATTGATAAACGTGGCCACGGACAGTCCTCTTAAATCACAAGATGGACAGGCGACAATGCGATCATGAAAGTTGGAGATTCTGACACGTCCATTTGGTAAAGTGCATAGCTATCACCAGTCTGGTTTGCAGCTTTGTGGTTGCCAAAGCCGCTGGATGTAAAATGTGCATGCAATGGCGATGTCTACGTCAACCTCACTGTCACATTTTCTTCTGTCCCGTTCTACCCCATTTTGTTTCCTTTCTGTCTTGGCGTCGTTTTTAAGGACTTTTCTCACTACTGTTACAGTGAGCAACAGCTTGAACCATACTACTGTTTGGCTAAATTGTGCACGACCCACTCTAAATGAATGTAGTTCTATGAAGTGATTGTTTCGTGTTCAACAATTTTTCTTCCGATCAGTCAACTGGTTTTGCACAGTTGTTGGCAGCTTAATGAAGTGGCATGTTGCAAAAAGAAAGACTTAAACTATTAAGGATTGTGCTAACTTGCCAGTTTTTAAAACCCGATAAGCTCTACGCAATTACGCACAGGTGTACTTCCCTGTGGATTAGTTAACGCAGCCGGAGTAGATTTAACCGGTTTTGAGCGGTGTCTGGAACTTCCTGTTCGTTTAATACTCGCTAAAGTTTTGTGAACGGAAAATTTGGTTGAAGGATTTGTCAAGTCTCCTGGCTAATTCCTCATCCGTAAGGTCTCCCATGCAGGTAAAAGGAATGAGACATTTCGAATGAAAATTGAAAAAATCAAACAGACCGGCTAAGCAGACCATATAATTCCACATTTTGCATCATCCTGTACCATAAGTTTTGGGTTGCATGAATCTGCAAAAAGTCTTACCAAGAACATGTCTTCTCTACGGATGCATTCGAGAATTCTGTTGACTATGGCATTACAATACTGTTCAACTGCCAATCGCAAGCAGTGTTCACAGTGCTCAGGTATGCCCATGTTTATTTTACATAGTAAAGGCCTGGCTTATTTTCGTCCAAAGTGTATGTGAGCCCTCAGCGCTGCTCTAGCTTTGACCCATATCGAGCTGACAAAGTTTCTCAATGACGACAGTCTGAGCCACTTTGTGACAACAAATATATTCAACCTATTTTGGGGGAGTCAAGTTCCTCCAATGTTGACGAAGTGTCTGTCGTTTATTACAGATACTGCTGATTAAAAAACTGCAATATCAATACAATAGACAATGAAATGGTTATGATTTACGAAGGCCTTCACAACGTCAGTGAGAAAGAGTAAGGTGTGTTACCTGTCAGGTTATGGACTATGCGTCCACCCACACAGGACAGGACAGGAGATTATGTCACAGTTACTGGTAAACCTCTATTTTAAAAAGTACTGACTCGCTCTTATTATGAATTACCGTTACTTTTTTGTTTATTTCGTTCATCTTATACATTTTTGTTTATTCATAGACTTGTTATTTCGTGTATTGCTATCAGAATCAATGGTAACCCGATACATTTTACCCATGACCTGACAAATATTGAATGTGCAGATGTAACGGTTTTACTTGGTCATATTGAACCGATAAAGCTGGATTGTCTGTCTTTATTGGATTCACTCTGAGGGTTCAAAGTATGGTGTTCAATGCAGTATTGGATTGGCACTGAAACTGCTTCTCTTTTCGTAGTCAGATTGTTCGAGTGGTATCATATCATTAGTTTTGTGTTTTTGTTGACAAGGTTTCCACAAAAGTGGGGAAATTACATAGTACGTTCGTTAATCTTCGTTATCTGTAATCTCACAAAGACGTCAGTTGTTTGATTGGAGGCAAAAATTGCGATGTTCGTGTGCATGTAGTTTTGGCTCCCGGTTCAGAGGCCGGACCTACTCTGGTGGGGTATGTCTCTGTGAGCACCTTGAAAATCCGTCAACGCTTATGTGGGAGATGTGCAAGTTCGAGACAGACAATCAAGTTAACGAACACGCTCAGTCTTTGACGGATAGGCCACCTACTCCGAATACCGACGAATTGTCTATCGCATCATACACTGTTCAACCCGCCTTCTGATTTTTGGAAGAGACGGTCAGACAGCCACCTCTTACTGATTAGAAGGACAATCCACTTGGACAGATAAAGTCAACAACCAACACGCTGTCGCCCTACAACTGCTAAATCGAAGGTCACTATTTGCACCTTTTCTCACCAGTACAATGACTAAATCATGTGAATAAGTTCCCACTCCATCCCAGGTTATAATCCAGAACTTTTGTCGGCTACGCTTCACGGCTCAGCTGGTCGACCACAAACCATTCCAGTTGTTGATTCAAACCTGGCAAAGACCTCGATATCTTACAGTTTAGTTTCATATAAATTACTGAACCTGCCTCAATATTCACTAATAAAGGTAGTGCAATGATTATGAGCTGTCTTTCTTTGCGCTTCCTGAGTAGTTATCAGAAACGGTGCACAAAATGACTTCCGTCTACAATGATTTCTTCTGAGGCACTAATATAAAAATATGTTAATAAAAACTGCACAGAGAAGTGAGAAAACGCATTTCGTGTGGTGTTTTCCGAAGTAACATTTCGCACATTCTGATCACACACGCACATGTGGCTAATTTAAACAAGTTAACATTCCACGAAGCGGAATTCATGGCTTAGGGGATTAAACAGACGGGCAGAAAAACCGAAGATCAAAACTGTGGGAAAGCCGATCACCAAGGTAGCCAAAGCTTCAGCACAAGGTTTTTTCAATACAGGGAAGGGGACTGTGATGTTTGATAGTCGTATCCTCAGAAGACCGGAGTATGCGTTTCCGGCTGCTCCGAAAAATCACCGAGAATGAGTCAGAAGCTTTGGTTCTGTGTCCTGTTTAGACAATGTGCCTTGCAACTGATTATGTGGGGTGTCGTCCGTTGACAGCTATAGAGGTGCATGACATTTTTAACTGAGAACAGGCTACTTGATACGAACAGTTGGTTACCGTTTTGTCCTCCCTATACAATTCATAATACAGCTACACGAGTATTTGTACAAACAGTGGGATGTGACAGACGGAAACTGTTTGGTGATATTCGGAGAGACTGATAGAACTCTTTTCCGCTCTACTGTACGCAGTTTGGCGGAGTTTTAAATCCTGAATACAGCGGCAATTAGACGCTTCCTCGTCATTGTTGACTAGCTGTCCTCTAGGAACGGGAGTTCTGAATACACTGCCCTGTCTGGTGCTGCTATTACTTGTACTGTTGAGGTAATAGCTCTGCTTTACTTCTAATAAATTTCGAGGGGTATCCGTTTACTTGCTGGATGTCCATCAGTAAACACCTTTGGCTGTAGGTTGTCCTCTATACAAATCCCTCTTGCTCTGTGGAAGAGCGTCCTGACTAAGCCTCTTGCATTTTCCATCCCGTCCAAGTAGGCTTCTTGTAGACGGATCTTCCTACGTTGCCATCTGATCTTCGGGTGACTAGAATGTTCAGATACGGAAGACAGTTATTCGCCGCGTTCTCTTTCGTCAGCTCTAAATTCGGATGAGCTTCTTCGAGAATAAGATCTAACCAGCGAGTTAACATAGGCTTCTGTGCCTTACACATGGATATGATGGGTCGAATTGGTACACTGAGTTTGTTGGTTTCAGGTAGTCCGTACATATGCGGCATACGCGTACCCACTGGCCTAATCAGCTTACACTGTTCAACGCAAGTTATACCATTTTTCCTGAACTTTTTCAGTCTGCGGCAGACTTCCGTTTTTTACTTCATGAACGTTGTCAACTTATCACCTGGCATCTTAGCTATCATGATAGTCGGCATTCCCACAGTTTTGATTTTCCTTTTTTCTGTCCCTCTGTTACATCCCCTGAGCCATGACTTCCAGTCCGTGGAATTTTGACTCGTTTAAAATTAATTGCTTGTCCGTGTGTGATCAGAATGTGCGAAATGTTGCTCCGGATAACATCACATGAATCGCGTCTTTTCACTCTTCTATGCAATTTCAACAAGGAAACAAACTGCCTTATTTAGCAAAAATGTGGTCGTTCAACCGTGCACAGGATGCGCGCAAAGGTCTATTCGTGTAATTTAAAGTGGTTAAGTCAGTGCAATTCACCTGATCGTTTTTGTAATCATTCTCTCTGAAAGTGTCACAATCAATCTGTTAGTGAATCATCCAAAACGAACTCGTTCGCTGCATTGGGATTTGGGTAGTAGAACTGTGTACTAATTACCAGATGTCACTTATCAACGTTGGAAATGTGATGCGAATGGCTTTCACAATATCACTATCCTGCTCTCCACCATAAATAACATCTTTTCAAATTTTCAAATATCTTGGGAGAGTGAACATTTTGTTTGTCGTCTTTTTTTAGTAAGTTTGTTCGTAACTGCGTACACTGGACTACATAGTAAAGTGGTTTGACTGTTTCTTCCATAATAGGTTTCAGTTTTGCGCTAGTTTATAAATCGGCTAACCAGCACTGCCCAGCTGAACACACTGATACACCTCTTGGTCTTATTCCTTCGGATCCATACTGAAGACGGTGTGTGCAAGTGGAACAATAAGTGGTGCAGCGTAAGCCACTCATGATAAAGATTAAGCATAAGTTTCCGACAGGCTAATCCGAAATGGATGCCGCCAACCAGTTTGGTAAAGTGAATTCTTGAATGTTTAGCTTTGTGCTGTTTCTTTTTGGTAGAATCCTTTAAATAATGTGCGAAGGAATGACCAGTTTATTCGAGCTCTTGGATTGGCCTCCTGGTTCGTCTGATAGATCACCAGCTTCCGGCGGGAAATGTCACTCCTGTTACCGGTTTGAATCAATCCGGAACCAAGATTTCAATTTTAGTCGTATCCTTCCAACATTCTTCATCTTTTTTAAATATGTGTAGTTTGTAGTGAGAAGCAACAGAACGTACTTCATTTTCCAAAATAAAAAGAAGATTCACACGCAAAACAGCTGCCATTTTGACCGCATTAGTTTTACAGAACAGTTGTTAAACCATCGGTTCTTGGAAGACACCCCGTGGTGGGTGAGAAATTGCCCGACACAAGTACGAACTCACATACAGGCGATATTACAGACGTGGACACACATACCACCATCTCATGGGGGGCATCATCACTGGATCTGTAGTGGTCTTGACAAACGTGATGCACAAAAATGATCTACGTTAGCTATTAGAACTTCGTTTAGCTGTAAGGCTTACAAAGAAACCGAAAAGAGTCGAAATCACGCACACGTGATCTACACAAGCCCATCGACGATGATAAGTGGATTCAAGTGAGTGCTGAGAAATCAGTTATTAAAGTCCGTCGGTCAATCGATCACACCAAAATCGAAGCGTAAATAGGCAGTGCATTAATCAGCGTGGTGTGCGACTATCGTGCACATAGTAGTCAGTTTCGTACAAGTTTACACGCACTCGAGTATCAGTGTGTTTGCTGGTTTGTGCGCGCTACTAATGTGGCTGGGAGCAGCGAAACACGAGCGATGCTTAACGACGTCAGATTCATCCCATGAATGTGCATTTGATTGCTCGAACCATGAAACGCGGTCGGAATTTCAAGCTGTGATAGTGGCACTGACCTGCTGACGTTTAAGTTTGTCTGTAAGGAGCAACACTCATGTTGGTACCTCGCGGCCTTCATATTGACTTATCTAACTGTATAGTAGGGTTTAACGATGTTCATCTTATCTCTCATTCCAGTTTCGCTATCGAATCCTTTTTTTCGTTTTGTTTTCCTGTTTAGTAAAATTCATTGAAATAGTCATTGAACCAAGGTTTCACATTTATTGTGTTTTACTCGACTTGAAGATGACATCGAAAACGATCTTGTTCGCTTCGTTTTGACTTCTGATGAAATCTCTAATGTATTTGGAAAGCTAAAACTTCGAAGGGAAATCGTCTTAGCATAACAATTGCAGATAAAGCACTGACGTCGACCTGTTTTTGTTGCAGTAGGCTTGAAATAAATCCTTGCTCACTCTCTACCACGTTCTATCGAGCTATATATTGGAACACGTGATCACTGCATGATGGTACTGTTTAAGAGTTCTGGTAACCCACTTTTTGTTTCCTGAGGTAAGCAGTTGACAGTATTTTACGAGAACACCAGTTGGCTGCCAGCCTGTACATAAACTAGTATGGTTTGAAGTCCATTTGTGGGTGGTTATATATGGATCTGTCTCAACTGTAATCGACTTTCAAGGCCGGACAAAACAGCCGGTTTCTGATGCACCGTATTTTTAGATGGAAAACAAGTAAGCAGAAATCCGTTTGAGCCCCTGGAAGATTTTGTGCCGAAATTGACAAAGTAAATATCAGCAAACACAAATTGACATGCCGAGTTAAATTCGTTTAGGCTGAATAACGGAACCGTTTTGACTCCTTAAGGATGTTTCAGGATGGATGATAATGACAACTTCAAGGATATGCATGTTCACTGGTGAACAAATACTGATAGATAGTTGGTACACTTTGAATATCACTCACGACTGACCGCAGCCTTCATATCTACATATTCTTTGCAATGGCCCACATGAATGCAAAAGCTTCGAGAAATGCCGCAAATAGCAGGCGCTCGTTTGAACAAATGCTGGTTACTGGTGAACAAAACTGCTTTAGCTTACTTGTCGCACGTGAATAGACTGTTTGTTTCTCCGTTTTTGGAGGCAGTCATTTTGCTACAATTCTTATATGCACGGAAAATAAGTGAACAACAACCCGTTAACATACCCGACATATTACATTGTATGTTTACATTTCTCCCTTGGAAAGAGAACAAATCTCTAAGCTGAGTCAACGGTAAGTGGAATAAACGTAGAGGTTTGATAGTGGATGACCGCTAATGTACAATCGGGAGATTGTCAGCACGTGTTAAGGATAACCAAATTATCCGGCTTGGTAGCGCTCAGTCGGTTCACATGTATCAGTCGGAGATTTTGTGAAAACAGGGTCTTTGGCTGACCGACCAGTTTATATTTTTCTTTTGAGTGTTTCCTTTGTATCTGCGCTAGTACCGATTGGTGTGATTATTATATAGCCGTACCAAATATTTTTCACCTAGTTCAAGGTGGGGGTAGTATGGGGAGTTCGTTCCAGGTCTGTGTGAAGGCTATGCCATTAAACAGACACATTTTTAAACGCTCTCTTTTAAACAAAATAGCATAGTATAAATGGTTTGTGGCTTGCAAACTCAGTCTGTTGAACGTACACGTTTAATGTTCTGGTTGTTACTAGTGGTGTAGAACCTTATGATAAATGTCTTTTTCACACACGCCGTACAGAGTTTGTTGACATCAGCGTCGTTCCAATCGCCCCATAGAGTTTTTGAGAAAAAGTAACAACTGAATTAGTGGCTTCAACTTTCACTGTTGCTTAAATGTGAAATTGCTAGTATATGTAGGAGAATTAGTTGGTGGCATTCCGTACTCAGATGTTCCCTTCTTTCTCACGCAGCATCATAATCATACCGAATGAGTTGGTTAGTGTAACGTGAACTGTACATGACTTAGCAAGTATAATTGTATCGACGACTTGTAGTTCCGTTTGAAAACGACGTATTACCAGCAGCTTTTTGGAAACCATGTCTAGTTGTGTGTCAGAAACAATGTCCTTCCTATGTTCCAGTTTGTCAAATATTTAAATTTTGCGCTGACTCATAAGCTGACATGTTATCACTCACGTTAACAGTGGTTTTACTAAAATGAGAAGACCCACGCATGAATTTTAACCTCCAAATTCGTCTTCAACCTTGCACAATCTTCTGTGCTTTGCTAATATATGCACATTCCCCTTTTGACCATATCGTACTACAGTCCTCATCCGTCTACTTCTAACCAAAGACTTTAAACTCGTCTCTTGATCTACGGGACACCTGATCAACCGTTGTGGTTCTGCTAGTTACAATTCCCTTGGGTCTATCGTACTTCAGCGTGTTAAAGAAGGCCTCCGACCTTCCCTTTAATTTTCTTGAATGTATGTCCAAACCTTCAGCCAGACCCCATTTCTAATCCATATGTGTGCGAACCCGTACGTACGATCCATTTTATTCCTAAATTAGCATGTATTCTTACTTATCACGATGATCCTGTAAGTGTTAACTAATGGATTCCCTATATATCCTCTCAGTCGAAGGTGCAGTTGTTCAAGAGCCAAATAATTACCTTCCAACAGCATTATATAATGATGTATCTCACTCTTTGTTTTAAATCAAACATCTCCCACAACTGACTGCAGATTTCGCTTTCAGATAGACTTTCTAGTCAATCTCTTTCTACAACAACTTATGCAGATAATTTTCACGATCGAATTAGCTTATCACTGCCGACATTTAATCTTCGCGGACGATGCTCAGCCTGGAAGTGATGAAAATCCCGGCTACTAATCAGTAGGTTAAAATGTTACTTAGCAAGACAACATTACTGAGAAGTTTTAATCGTTAAATTGTTGGTTGGGACTAACAGGTAATGTGTCCTCTGAAGTCTGTTCTCGGGTCGATCAGACAGTTTGTGCATTACTCACAGACAAATATGGCTGAACGTCTGCATATGATAATCCGGTGTTACCTTGTGTAAAATTAGTTACGAAGTAGTCAATACGGTTTCTTTAGGAAGATGTGACCGGAGGTTAAAATTTGGCTATGGCAGGGATATGCACAAATAATGAGCTCATTCTTTTTGAAAGAGACTGACTGGAAAATCTAAGGAGATGTGGTAGCTACGATCAGCATGAATGATGCTCAGTTTGATAATGATGATCGTTGACTGGCGTTGTCTTGTGATTTTGCTGAAAAGCTGTCCAACTCATTACGCTCAGTTACTTTGACGCGTTCCTGTCTGCCTTTTTATCCCAGTATGTGTGATCGCATCGATACCGATGTACGAATCACTGAAAACTAAGCAATAAGCGATGATTTTTTATAAACTGCGGAGTGATTATTTCAATTTTTGACTACGCAGTGCTCAGTTCACCTAAGTGACATTATATAGCTCGATTGATGTGCGCTACGAATGTGTCTACTTCGGCAAATGCGCTTATGTTTACAGTTTTAATCAATGTCTTTCAAATATTCTTTGGTCTATCGCCCCCGGAGTCTCTTAATTGAACTATCCTGCCCCCCAGCATACTAATTGGGCAGTACTGTCAAAACAATGACAATCCAACGGGCGTTTACAGTGATGACTGATTTTGATATAGTCATTTTTGTTAAAAAATAATCTTGGAGTAACTTCTTCAGAAGTAATTTCGGACCTTAACTTTCATAAAATCAAAGTGCCCTTTATCGTCTCCCTCCCATTCAAGTTTCACTTATCACCCATGGCATTTAGAATTCAACTTCATTCAAAGTTTTCGTCGACTTACGAATCACTGGTCTATCTAGTATTCGACAATATTCAGCTCTGGTTCCGCGTTTACATGAAAAAACGTGGCACACAATTACAACTTGGTGGTTCATTTGCACTTGGGTACTGATTGAATGATCACTTGGTCAAAGGGAACGAAATGATTTATGACTGTTACTGTTTCTTGTTCCCCACTACCGGTAGATTACGTAATCTTTTTTGCTATCCGTGGTTACGACCAGTTGTCAGCTCCTTGGACATGCCAGCCATCTGCCATCATAGGTTAACGATCGGCTGAGATGCGATAAACGGGCTGGTGAATTAAACTTTTGCTCCATAAAGTTGAACGGAACATTACACATGCGGAAACTCACTGGTGATGGACTGAACGGGCGCCTAAAAACCTTTCTAGTTAACTAAAATGTTTTGGATGGTACTTCTCGATCATTCCGCCACCCGTTTATCCCACTGACCAAACATTAAAACCCTACGCTTTCAAAAGGAATTCATACTGGTGACGTTGTCCTCTTTTAAAAACTGTGTGCCGTAATTTGGATATGGCATATAGCTTTGAGGATTGATAATCGACCCGATGTGTTCATGTGAAATCTCGGTAAGCAGGGAATAAGATATTGTACTTAACAGAGTTCACCTATCCGATCGAAAACACGAAACCAGTAAGTGTTCATAAGATTGCTGTGAGTCGACGACAAGTGACGTAGTTTTTTAACCTCAGGTCCTAACCGGCTATCTGATATCAATTAACCATAGCTTTTAATAAGAAATCAGTCATGTGGACATATGAATTCGGTAGTTTCAATCAGGATTTTCCAATTACACAGGGTATGGGCGAATTATATACGAAATTCGGAACAACTCAAATAGTTCATTAAATACCGTGGATGTGGGCGGATCACAATCTACTGATAGAAGATAGGTGTAGTGGTGAAGGTGTGCGTGTCAAATATGCCGATCAGGAAGGATGCATTCGTCGATGTCAAACGGTTCACGCTTGGTCGGGTTCCAAATGGTTGTGAAATGATTGGTCGAGAGAAGTAGGAGGCTTGTACTTACTGATTTTAATTACACAGACAAAAGCTGTAGAACCTGACGCCAATGTCCTCGGCCGTTAATAGCAGTCACACTCGGACGTGGGCCTGACAAACCTTGTAAATGTCTCTGAAAGATTCATCCGGTTTTAGCTGAGGGCTAGTATTAATTCAGTGGAAACCAACTGGGCTGGAAATGTGTTTCCTTAAACCGCTCTCAAGCCACTTCAGAGGATGAGGTGTTTGCGAATACTTTCCGATAACTGCTTTATGATTCTCCTAACGTAACCGACCAGACAACAGCAGATGAGAGAATAAACACAAGCTTCCTTCTGGGTGTGACACCAGTATCGGACAGCTATTGAACGAAAGGTTGACCAGTGCCCCCAAGATAGGTAATGCCATGGAAGACACGTGTGACACTCACTCATTCGCCAACATTCCTATCCTCCTCCAATAGACTGTGATTCGCCTCATATCTATTTGAGTTGTACTACTTTTCACATATAATTTGAACATGGCCTATTTAATTTTAAGAGTATGGTAAGAATGATGGTGAACAGCTGTTTGCATAACTGATTAACAGTTTTGTCCATGTCTGTAAATGTGTGTGTGTGTGTGGCTTGCGCGGGCTAAAGGATACAAAACTTTCTACTCCTCTTCTCCCTATAGTTTGTACATGAGCAATTGCCACAATTATTCAACCGTAACAGCCCGGTTTCGAAATGCGTTGTTTGGTGAGAACGTCTGTGTGCGATGAACAAAATACAAATAAAGTTTTGGTGCATGACATGGTTCCAGCAAGAGTTTGTAGTTGATTTCGGTTACTCTACGGATGGCTGCCCGTGACATATGTGATAAACATGTAGTACGTATGTGGTCTATATATATATATATATATATATATATATATGAACCGTTATTGACCGCTTCACAACTAAATACCGATGTAAAATATCAGGTTTGTTGCAACATGGACAAGCTATGATCAGTAGGTTCATCCAGCTCACCAACGTATGATAAGCAGAACCACTTTACGAGTTTATGCGGCGTTTAGGTGAGTTGTTTGATGGTTCGCTGAAATACAGTGCCTGTCCAGTTACGTTCCTGTTGCCAAATTTTTCGTTACGTGACACGATTTAGTCTATGATTCAGCTTATGCTATCTCGTTTAGCCATAGGAGAATAAAACCCCAAATTTCCCAGCTTCTGAGTGACTCACTTGTTGGTATGACACAAATCCATCGAGTATTTTTCAGTAATTTTTACCAAACTGAACAGATAACATCAGTCCTAATTGAATTACGTAGGCAACAAGCAGGAGTACATGATACTAGTTGTCACTCACAACTGTTATTCGCATACTAATCTGGTTGCAGGTCTTTTAGACTGCTCATTTACCAAGTTTTCATTAGCAAAACAAGGTTCCTAAAGTGCTAATCGTAGAGTTCCATGATTAACAAATACTTTATCTGACTGTGCGATTGTTGGTCCCCTTTCCTTGCTACACTGTTCCCCTTCACAATCTGAACTCTGACAACAGAATGACATAGTTCATATAAAGAGAAACTAACAGCATTTTAATTTTAACAATCACTTGCTTAATTAATAACCAATCTGTTTGTTAGTCCTAGTTTATAATTTATTTTCCCATTTTTTCCCAACCATCCGTTTAGGCGACTTCGTTGTCCGCAAGCGTATTGACTATCATCATCTATTTCCATTCGTTCTTAGTCCGCTTTGCGTTATCACTTTATTCAATGTTGCTCCATAAACTTCCCTTGGAACTCCTTTACACTTAAATGAGTTTTTTTAACCATAACTCATTGGACATTGTTGAATTTGTAATGCCACGTTGGCCTGCATAATTTCAACTACGTTGCATCGTTCGAATATTTCATTCTGGTCATTCGGACTACTTTCTATAAGCTTCTGAGTTAGAAGAAAATGACAAATTAAACGTCCATTTTTGGCTGCCTACTATCGGTCAGTTACAGGCAGACGTTTAATACTAAGGCGTAGTTAGTTCAGTCCAATTTATACTTTGTATTGCACCGAACCCCAACTGGTGAAAGCAAGAGTATCTGTAAGGAAGTCGCAGATCCCCTTAAGACCACTAAAGAAAGCCACTTAATCTGATAATTTGTCGGCGTCCTATTGACTCAACCCGACTGGCATTGATCGCCAAAGGCCTACTGCATTTGTGTCTCTAAACACAAAGAAATAACATCAATCACTCACTCGGTCACCTTGTCCCTTTCATGTTAATTAAAAACTAACTTTACAATAGCCATTTATTTATACGTAGATGTACCACTCAAAGAAGAGGATTTATGGAAACGGTGTTCGCTATAATTAATCAGTTGTAAGATATCCGCACCAAATGTAGTACGAATGAAGCTGAATAGTTTGGGCGTCGTGTTTAACATGTTATTGATAAACAGATTGGGAATAACACAACGTTTCGAGCAAGTTGTAATACTCTACGTTTCAACCNTTTGAACTCCGACCATTCCAATCATGAGGCAACCGTGTTAACGACTGCGCCGTTGACCTCACATTAGGCACGACTGAACTATCAACACCGAATTAGCAAAACAGCTTAGAGCAATTTCCAGCCACTCCACTTCTACGGAAAGCCTGGAGATAGTTCATAATACCAACTATCTTAAAAAGATGGCCCAACGATCTACCGACCAAATGCGTTGTTTCCTTTGGTCCCTAAAGTAATGCAGAGCTTTGTAAATGACTCTATAGACCAAACTTGAAGACCTCCAGCTCATCACAGAGTAGCAACATGGTTTCTGTAGTGGGTACTCATGCAACACAAATCTGCTCACTGGCGATGACTTTTGGGCGAAGGTTGCCAGTGCAAAACTGACAGCAGAAGTGGGTTATCTTGAATTTTTCAAAGCCTTTGGTATAGCTGGTCGTTCCGTCTTGCTGCGGAAACTGAATAGTTATGGCCTTCATGAGCGCCTACTCACGTAACTAGACGATTATGTCACAGAATGTAGGTTTAATGTCAAGATGAATGGACAGCCGTCAGATTTGTTCCCAACCAGCAGCTTCGTTCTTCCACTTCAGGAGCCCCGTAATACATTCTTTCCATGCTTAAAGTAGTCAGTATAGTCAAATCATTGATGATTCTCTCTGTCAACGACGGAAAACTCTGGCGAGCTTTAGAACATCTGGCAGATATAATAACCTTACAGATTGATTTGAGCTAGTTCTTAAAAAACACCTTGCCGTTCAAAGTTGGTAGACGTAAAGCCATACACTTTTACCACCAACATTGTGCTGACCACACTGCCTTGGCGACACAAAGCTACTCGCGTCAGCAGGCAGACGAGACCTGGGAACAACACGGGCAGACAGTTTGCATCTGCCTACAAATTGTGTTGTCATGGCTAAAAAGGCACAAATAATCTTGAACCTGCTGAGGAGAATTTGTAGAAACCTCCACCATGAACTGTTTCCCACTGTGTTCGCCTCCATAATCCGCCCACATCTAGAAACTAACATACTGAACTATCGTCCTCATCCTTACAAACATTTGACACTTATCGAAAGTGTTCAGAGACGAGCTACTAGAAGAATTCTGGGGCTCAGGAAAATGGTCCATCCAGAAAGGCAGACATAATTTGGTCAGTTCTGAACGAATTACAGATAATTCCGGAGGGACAAAATTATTCTCTTAAAAATAATCCACACCCCCGGGTCATCCATTAGCACATCACCTACCAAACAACTATGAACGCTTAAGGAGTCACTTGATGAAGTTCGGTAATGCAATAGGCAGGTTATTTTGCACACAGAGCTGCTTCGCAGTTAGGATCTATTCACACTGGAACATACTGTCCAACTTTGTGGTCACGGCTGAATCAGTTGAGAGTTCTAAGATATTACTCGATGGACACATACATCAGAGGCAGTCTGCATTACAAGTTTCCGAATCATCATTCCAACCCATTCCCATAGGTCACTAAACGCATCCATCTGAGGATTTGTTGATTTCGTGGATTTCACTGTTCGCTGCCGGAAAACGTTGTTGCCATCAACTTCACTGAATTGACAGTCTATTTATTACCGTTCGCCTTTTCTTTACATCTGTAAACCGTCAAACACGATTTTTCGCCGACCAACACAGAGACAGGATTGCACAAGCAAAGCTTTTTCTCTCTGTTGTCAAGAACCACGAATGTATTTGGGTATAGACATATTTTGTTGCATCCTTACGAGCGATTATTACACACTGTTGTACATTTCCATTTAAATCCGAAATATACAACAGATTTCGGTGAAAAATCGATTGCCTGTCGTTGCACATAACGCAACACTGTCTTAGATTTCCTATGGCACTTATAGATGGCCCATCATCAAAATTTACTCAGTAAACCGGAATATGACGGGCATTTATCAATGTATTGTATATCACAGCGATGACACTGTCGCCTGTGCGAATGTGGAGAAAGAAGACATAGCTACCTTCAGAAGGTATGAGGGTAAAGTGAGGTACGTAGATAAATCAAAGCATGACTTGATGTTAGGTGACGAAAATTTCTGCTTTTAAGTTTTGAGGATCTGTGTAACTTATTCAGTTGAGAAAGACAGCAGAAGAGAAATGGATCGAAAGTCCGAAATTCCAACAATCGCACCAAACAATTCGCACTTTAGGGTTTCCGCAACTTTCTACAATTTTATACCGGAACGCATACAATCGGTTTGGAAAAAAGTACACCAGGTAATAAAAGGTAAAACAGTGTTTATAACAGACACCATGATAGTTGTCTAGACAAAGTGTAGAATTAACACTGAGAAGGCCGTAGGAAGTTGTATGGAGAGCCAAAAACACAATGTTTTGATTCAGTGGTAAAATATAATTTTGCTTAAGTTTTTCCCAAAATAAATTCTTCACATTTTGACGATCTCATACGTATAGTTTAATAATAATTGAGTTTATTTTGAGAGCTAGGAAGTGGGAATTAAACCTAATTTTAAAGTTAAACTGAATTTTATTTGTTGATTTTAAATACGCTGACTTCGCTAAGACAACATTAGAGTACCTTTAGAAAATGTGCTTTTTTCCACGCGTTTCAAAATCTCTCTGAGTACCATTCAACATCCATAGAACAAGAAATGTCTAAGTAAGATTGAGAAGGTATATTCTGCCCAGCAACATTCTGGAAATTCATGGAATGCAGTCATAATTTTCTACCCGCGCATCATAAATGAACATTATTATCGACCACTCACAGATTATCCTCAGTTAAAACATACTCTCCGAAATCGTGAATTTCTAATATATTTTAAGCATATTCTGAAAGGCAGCATGGATGTGAAGAACATCTGAAGAAGGTAAAATTTAAATTCCCCAAGCAGTACAAGAAATCTACCACAAAAATATGAAAACCTATGGTAGGCATTCATCAGTCGCATTCCTGGATCGTTAATTTGCAATTAAACGGTTGGAGTCAGAAAATTATTAATTGTACATAACGAAGGTAACAGAGTCAGAATCATTGGTTGAACGACTTCAAAAAATCAGGAAATTATCGGATGGAACTACATTATTTTCACCTGTCCCCTTCAGCAGTGTCTTTGGAAAGATAAACTGACTCGTACTTTGGTTTTCAAACAAGTTTGTTAAGGCAGTGTGCCCGCACGCTATCAGCACATATTTACCCGGCTTCGTGAAACACGGAGTTTGTGCAGGTCATTTTTGTATGTAAACCGAGCAAAAGTGGACAGCTGAAGGCTGATTAACTTGTGTTGCATTGCCATTGACTGAAATGTGTAGTGCATCATCTGTACGTATTGTAGCGAAAAGTCGTTCAATAAAACAAGGTCTTTGTTATCCAACTCGTATTTTCCCACACCGCGCACGTGCTCGCGTTTGCGAACCGGGATTCAAGTTCACATGCAGCGGTGGTTTTCACTCAAAGATTACGTGCACTTCTAACTGGTTTCGTGTATGTAGCTGACTTTATCTCTCATGGATATTTGGCTTGTCATTTCTTGCTCATCGGTCAGATTTCGTCAGGCGATAACTCTTCCGGTCGCTGTCGCTATCTGCAAACCACCCGTTATGAGCTTTGGCCTCATCTGGCCACCACATCGAGATATTTCACTGGGTGCTGAAATAACCGCGCCTCGGAGTTGGTTCTCCATAACAGCATCTACAATTGATGCAGCTAAACAGTTGTAAGATGAGGTTTAGCTAAATTTGACGTAAGTGTTTTCAAGCTGGTTAAAAAACCACTTCAAAAAACGAGAAACGAGCGAAAAGTGGATAAGTGAACTTCGTAAATTTTGTACAATAAAGCTTTAGCGTTTTTTCAGTAATTCCTGAGATGATACGCGATACTGCTGGCTCTGCGTGACTGCTCATAGTCACATGTCTGTTTACATATATGGCCTTGAAAATTAACTCGACTATTTTCTGCATATAATGAAACAGGATCTACATACGGTAACCCGTATATTAGAATTCTGATCTGAGGTATAATCACAAGATTCAACTCTCGTCCTGAGAGGGCATTGGCAAAATGATGACCAATCCTGTCGGGATACATTATCTACTCACTCAGAAACGTGTTCTCAGTTCTTTTCTGGTCTAATGCGGTCCCACAGGCAGTGTAGGGATAATGCTTTGCAAACGGAGTTAAAATGATCTGTTGGTCAACAGGCAAGTTTACAGCAGACAGGATTGTTATCGTACAAGGTAGGACTTAACGTTACATCTTCCCTTCGTATTGTTGGTGTGTACATCATTTTGCGGTTTTGCCTACCTGTCAGCGTTAGACACCCACAGTGGATTCAAGAGATATATTCTCCGTACGATAACAATACCTATTATTGCAATGCTACTTGTCTCAATATGTATGTATTTTTTGGTCCACTTCGAAATTTCGATGGCCCTCTAAAATGTTTATTCTTTCAATACAGTTTTCACTGTTCATAATCACGGCACCAAAGCCACCAACTGACTTGAAATTTACTGAGTACTACATCGCGTGTAGAAGACAGGGCTTAGGAATTGGCATTGATTGCATCTTCTTAGAGGTTGCTGGAGCTAGGTTTATCAGATACTCGCCCATATGTCTGAATTGAACCTGTGTACACAGTCTGTTGGTATTTGTGACGGAATTCTGAGCATCAGTCCGAATGAGAGAACTTCCACCTGATCCGGTGTGAAGTAAGTAGACGAAAACATGTGCACAACTTTGAAACCGTAACTTGAAAACACTCCTATCGGCCGAATGATAAGGAACTTTTCCTGTGGAGTTAGTAAGAGTAACCATGGATAGTTCTCAAACCTTATGCAAGCATACCAATGACAATCCGCTGAGGACTGCATTGAACATATACAGGGTTGTCACAAATGTTGTTTTTAATTTTTCACTAGCGATATCAGAATGTGTGACTGTCAGTTTCACAACATTGATGTTGTTTTCCAGTAAATTCTCCTGGAATATCATTACCACTGGTCATTTTGGTATAAACAATTTGGTTTTGTATCATCCTAACCCTCATTTATCGTCATGCCAATGCTCTTTCTTGTCTTATTATGTCCATAAGTGTCAACGAGCCCACATAAATTGGGCATCACCCACAAATGGTCACAACTGTCGCATTCTCACAGAATTTCCGGTAGACCCCTTCTAAAAAGAGACACTAGATTAGAGCTCTATTCCCACTAAGGCTAGTCAGTAGTGGATATTCTTGTCATGACTGGAGTTAGAACTCTGGCCCCACTTTTATGAGGTAGCCGTGTTGATCACTGCGTCATTCATCCCACACTAGGCACGACTGAATTTTCATATGTGAACTTTCAACCACTTCCGCTTGTGAGTAATGCTCTGATTGTCCGATCGCCTTGAAAGAAGATACAGTAACTGTACTGTTAACTTCAATCGATGACTTCTTGACCAGGACTTCTTACCAAGTTGTAATCACAGAAATCATTAACTTGTTGAACGATATTTGAATTACTCATGTGTAGTAGGGAATTTCGCTTTTCATATAAATCGAACACCACCCACAATTGACCGCAGGGTTTTTTATTGCTGATTAATCGAAACGGTCAATAAGTTAGCTGTTTAGAAAATTAACCTACGTGAGTCATTCGGCCTTCATGATCGAGTTGCCGTGGTACCCAGCAGCCAACTAGAAACTGACCTCAGAGAAACGATGTGTCGAACTAGCTCGTTTTCGTCAGGCCATCATCAGGCTAAGTACACAACCAACTGTTGGCTGCGTAACTCAGCTGTTAGGGCAGTTGCCACATTTATGCATGTTGTTTCTGTCGCTGGTTCGCAGTTTGGTATGTTCTGGGTACACAACGCTTATGTGGAACAGTGTTGTCAGGATGAAACGGACAAAAAGATTAACAATTTCGAAGGAGGTAAGCCGCACCAAAAGTAAACATGGTGATAAAGTTTTGAAACAAATACGTCGCAATTTCGATGCAAATGAAACCGGGGCAGTTTTATCGATCATGGTATGGGTGGTGCGCCAAGAAAATTAAGAGGTCCAAACAGATCGTTTCTGTGCACAGAAGGATGGCTTATTCGATCGTTGGTCTCAGTCGTGGCCAGAATTCGAAATCTGAAAACTTCAGGAAGACTATCCTCGATTCTGTGAATAAAACGATGAGAACAGGGTGGGTTGACGGTATGGCGCGAATTGGTAAGATGTACTACAATTGCGTTGGTAACTGGCTTAGTGATTTCGTTATTGGTCCAAGCTGGCTGATGGTCACGGATACGTGCAGACAAGCGTCTGACCATGCGACTCATGTAGCTAGTACCACATCAACAGGTAAATGAGTGTACCGTTATACTAATGGGTAGCGTAGTATACTTGATAATTTAGCAGAGAACCCGTTGCGATACTTCTGGCTTTGGTTGGATACGAACGAGTAACAGAAAGAGCATGCCCAAACGCACCAACCATTCTACGAACTAAAATAGGAAGCGACATCCAGAGCTCGAAAATTTCATATTAGTACTCGGCAATTCTTCCAACATTCTGTGCCATGTGGGGTCCACCAAACGATCGAGGTAACTGATTACCCAGGCTGAATT
This sequence comes from Paragonimus westermani, assembly GCA_008508345.1. Taxonomy (NCBI): domain Eukaryota; kingdom Metazoa; phylum Platyhelminthes; class Trematoda; order Plagiorchiida; family Troglotrematidae; genus Paragonimus; species Paragonimus westermani. Next base: position 95,267 of record QNGE01000187.1, read on the forward strand.
TTCCATTCATTCATCAACGCCACTGCAGAGTCTTTAACTTGTATTGTTAATTAGTTGTGTGGGTCGTGTGTGGAACTATATATTAGACTCCCGAGCTCCCTGCGTGACCTCACAGGCCAGTTCGTGAAGTATCTGCTACATTTGGGCATGTAAGTTCTTTGGTTGGCTCAAATCGTGTCAATGCCCAAATGCCTTGTAATTGGGTTCTAATGTAATCTAGCAGTTAGTCAAGCGCCTAATCACAATGGAATAAATGTGTCATGGTTTACTATGTTTCGCTGCTTCCTTCCTTCCATAGACGTGGAATGTTGTTTGGTGTATGGAATACGCACGGCAGTACTGGAAACATAGTCGGGTCGGTTATCGCGGGCGCATTCGTGGACACTGCCTGGGGCTGGTCGTTCATCGTTCCTGGTATCCTGATAATTGTTTGTGGGCTTTACGCCTTGCTCTGTCTAGTGCCTTGTGAGTGAGTTCCATTCGTATCATATCCACAGTTAAGCGACACCCTAAAGTCACCATTAGGAAACTGGTTATAATTTCTGAAAGATTATGTGATACTGTTACTTCATTCTCGAACCTTCCGAAAGCAGGAGCAGTCTGCTGGCTGTAAGGTTGCGAACACACATAACATCCGTCCTAACTCTTGTTCATAATTTAGTGCTACACGAGACCCTTGGTTTACACTTTTATCACAGCCGTAGTCTGAAAACTATATTCCTAATTTTATAGCAGCATGATGTTTTATTTAAAATAAAGGTGACACGTTTGGAAAACAGTGAATAAAATTCTGAATGCTTTCATGGTCTTCGAACATCTTGAAATAACGTCACACTCGTCAGGCAGCACTGGAAATAAAGCTTCTTGCAGTAAGCCCAGTTAGCATATACCACTGACAGTGTGGTCACGGAAGACCAGTGGTAGTGGTCTGTGTTTATCAACTAATAGTTCTAAGGAGGCCGAGCCTTGATAGCGTTGTGCTGTGGTAATGCTTACGGTATCAGTAATACTGCTCCAAGCACGATGTCCACACCTGCATAGTTCCAACGAAACTCTCGAGTCTAAAATGTGACTTGCCGGTCTATCTTCAGCAATCGTGGAAATCGGTAAATTCGCCGGATTTCGTTCGTCATCTTACTGAATTTCATGACTGTGCGTTCAGTCGGCTAGGCGTGTGAGGGCTACGTACAAGGCCAGATGAGAACCCCAAAGCAAGTTGTCCTCTGTTTAAAAACTGAAGAGTGACTTGCAAAGCCCAATTCCTACATACATATGCAGCAAATTGCTCTCACTTTGATTCACTGGGAATTCACAGCCGTACTTTTGATAATATAGTGAACAATAAAATGTGTTATTTAAACTTGAATGTCACCAACACTTAATCGCAGGCTTCATATTCAGCTAAAGCCATCGATCGATCTGTCAAAAAAAGAAACACCAGATCCCATTTCCCCCCTAATAGAGATCATCAGTAGCACATACACTCTTCCGGACTGGACTCTGTTATTCACAACGCCCGTAAAGTCACAGTGGACATGATCAAATAACCAAATCTAGGCTTTCATACATACCCTTGGGTGGATAGGGTTTAAACTGCCAGAACATTTCGAAAGAATGCAAAACAGAGCACTGTTCACTTTAATCCCATGACCAGGAAACTCTCACCTAAGCTTAACCCATCGGCCTTGACGAATAAACTGAGTGATAGTTAACTTAATGGTCACAGTAATCCAGCCAAAAAGCCCTATGCGGGCCTGAAGGCTCCAGCGACTGGCCATAGATGCACGCGCGTCAAGGCCGCCTGTGTGCCCCACACACGCGCTTAGACTCAAGGGGCGTTCTGATTGGTCAAGCCTTCAAAGGACAACGGCCCATTCGTCCATACCCTTAAAATGACGCCACTGCTTGCAAACAGGACAATATAGTCTGCACTTCCACTGAGACACGTGCTCTCTCTCTTTCTGTTGTTGTTATTGCATGTCTAGCTTGCTGTTGATTGCGCCCGAGTAGAGACAACACTGGCGTCGCGTTAAACGAACTTGTCCGATGACTTTTAATATGCAATCTCCGAACCCCTATTGGCATGATACTACCGTACAGCCAACTGCAGACGTCTGAACACAGTGGAAAACATTCACAAAGTACTTGGATTTGCTACTGATGGATACTACTTACAGTGAAAGCCTGAAGTTAAAGCTGCTTCATTATTTGCTGAGCAATGAAGGACAGCGTCGCTTTGCCGCATTTAACTTGCAGTCAGAAACTTCACTAAACGATGCTCTCCTTATACTTGACTGAGAATTGGAGTGCAGAACGAACGTATTCATAGAAAGATTCGGGTTTCGCCGGTTGAAACAAGACGCTCTGGAACCGCTGGAGCAGTTTAAATCCCCTCTTACCTGAGCAGGCCGACTGTGGGATTATTCGAGTATCGTAGAGAATAGGCTTGAAGGGGTTGTGCCGACCCAGCAGCTCATCACCGGAATAAAAGATAATCGCGTCCGTGAGGTACTGCTTACTGAGGGTGTAACGAATTTGTTCAGGGATCAGACTGTTAGCTTTACCAATATTACATTGTCAGCAATTGAACAAACTGGAGAGTTTAGTGGAGAAGCAGACAGTCTTGATACCAACAAGATACAGCATTCCTCTCCCACACTGTCAATAACTTCTCCCATGTGTCACTGTCTTGGCAGTCACTGGCATAGATCAAACTGTCAGACATGTCCGGCTCGTAAACTTGAGTGTAAGAACTGCGGTAAAATAGGACATTTTGCTCAATGCTGCAGATCCCGTCAAGTAACGCACGTGAGCCGAGATACACTTGGTAATGACACGTATTTGCTATTGAAAGAACACACTTACCCAGTACATAATTCTACTCTCATTGGGAAGCAACAGCACGAGTTTTCAGAGCCCAACCTCCCTTCACCAGACATTCGGGCGGTGACCATTTGTACATACCGGCGTAGGACAACCGTTGAGAAGGAATTCGATTCCGCCTCTCGGATAACAAAACCACGTCCGATTTCTCTGGCCAAGCGAGGATCAGTGACTCTCATAGCGGACATGGTTTCGAACGACTTGGTCGAACACACCAACGGTTCCACACGGGTTCACTCCATGCTCGCAGTGATACAAAAGAGCGGTAGGATACGAATATGTGATGACTGGAAGGCGGTAGTCAGATTCGGTCGGTGATCTACTGACCAAGGTGGCTGACACTCAGTTTTCCTCAGAGTCGGATTTAAGGAAAACATTCTTCTACGTGCCGTTAACGCCAGAATCCAAGTACCTTACGGTCGATGGACTTTCTACCGTTGGAAACGTCGTCATATCTACCAGTCAACCTACAGAAAACTAGCAGTAAATCCTGGAACATTCGTCCGCTTGAAGAAGCAGGAAGCGAGCAGAGGTCAACCGGCATTGTGAAGACCGACTGGATTGGCTAGGGGCAGTGGTTCTGGAACATACGAGTTTACAACCGGCCTCAAGATCAATATAGGACTACTCTACATATCAGCGATGCAAACAGACGCGCAAATTACCACCTTTGCGCCGTGGGATCCTCGATGCACCAACACAGCGATGACAATCAGCACATGAAAGGACGGACCATTCGCTACGGTTCTGAACTGTTTTTAATTTAAGACGGAAGTGGTGTTGTATGCGCTCAAGGCCGTCTGTGCGCCCCACACTTGTACGAAGTCTTAAACGGCATTCCGAGTGGTCGCGCCTTCAACGACCAACGGCTGTTCGTCTACTCACTCAAAAATGACGCTGTCGCTTGTAGATGTGATAATATGGTATGTACTACTGAGTCACGTGTATTCTCTGTCATTGATGTTGCCTGTCTAGCTTGGTGTTGATTGCGCCTGAAAGCAGATACAATGGTAGTATCTAATTTGAAACATTTTAAATCCCAGAGCTCCTCCCATAAAATTTGTTAGTGTTACTTACGTTGGTCAGTCCGATCATCTGGATTCACTCCCGTAGAGCACATTCGAGTTTACGCCGAATGAATCTCTTCATGGACTACAGAGCTGTGAGCACTACCGCGTTTACGTTGACAACGTTGAAGACACAGCTTCAGTCAAAGCAAGAACACAGTGCTGAGATATTCATCTTCATACAATGATGTGTGGATGTAGTACGCTTTATCAGAGGTGTGAAAGACTAACTTTAATTTTAAGAGAAAATTCATAGTTATTGATGTTATTGCCTTGGTTGTCCAGCTGTGTCCAATGTTCTAAATACGATTACTAGTCAGGCGATCTCATGAGGAACTTGTTGGTCTGCGTGACGATCGAAAGATAGTTGTTATGACCTGCTGGCTAACGTTAGCGAGAAATGTCTAGCGCACAAATATACGACTCACGGACACGTAACACAGAGCTTCACGATATTCGAAAACCCCAGGAGAACACAGAAGACTGACCTTCAGTCGGGAATGCATTTACTTTCAGATCAAAGGTGATCTCACAGACCAGCGTCTGTGTATGTATAGTCTCTGAACAGCCTTGAAGGACTTCAATTGAATTGGCGCAATGAAAATGGAACAAACCAGTCGGAGACGGAAAAGATACGCGCGCCAAAACTAATTTTTGGCACACTGTGGCGCGAAAAGATAAAATTCAAATTCACGAATTAGTTTTCAAAGATATCTCGGAAATGAAACCATTTTTGGGGAAAATAGACTCCCCCCAACGAAGTTAACATTCACCCGGACTGGTTGGAAGTAAAGGTCATGTACACATCATGTCTGGCCAACTACTTTATGTCAAACTATGTATACATACTATTACAGATCAAACCTTTATTTACTATCTCTATCCAAACTGATTGAAAAACTCAAATTTTCCTTAGGTCCGCACTGTAACCCCTTATGGATGTATCTCCCAAATAGTACATAAGAAACGAACAATACTTTGTTGCGGGTACTACTTGATTAATTCCAAGCACCAGTACTATTGCTAACATTACATTTGTCTTCCTGTTGTTACTGGTCGTATATTTTCTGTGATTACCGTTGTCGATAGAGATCTTTTAAAGATGTGAATGTTCACTGTTCAGCTAGTATGTTTCATAAATCTGTTTGGTAGTCTGTTGTTTCCTGTAAGTTACGCTTGTAACTTAGTGATTGTAAATATCACCTGTTATACTCTGGTTTTTGTTACTGTTTCCTCTTGTACGGTCCACCACATACGACAACCCGATCGTTTCATGTGTGATTGCTTTTGTAATCCTGGCGAGATGATCAAACTGACGTACTTGGATGACCAGTAGAGCCCTATTGACCAAGGCCTCAGACTTTGGAATGAAAACCAGTACAGAGGGGGTGAACTCCCACCGAGATTTATGTAACTTTGTCGAATGTGTAGGTGTGTCTTGTGTGGGAGTTACAACTCAATGAGATCAGCAGAACCTTGCAGCTACAACACAACTGTTTTTAGGATGAGAGAATTAAAACAATGAGCTTACGTAACTTTAGACGTTCGAAGGTCCGCGTCGCCATAGTATTGAGTAAAAGAGTGGAATACACACTAGCTTGGAATGGAATCCAGAAAGCGTGTTTTGCACAACAATGGCGAGATTTAAACACTCAAAGAAAACTAGAGCCAGAACAGTTTTATTGTTGAACGTGTTGAACTAATGAACCACAGTCTGACGCTGAGATCTACCAAAAATGTCATATCTAGCACCTTTGGCCAGGCGTAAGTTGCTTTCCGCATTCCTTTTGCGTACCACGATCGGCGTTATAATAATCAGAAGTCTTTTCTATTAATTCATCCTGTCATAGAACATCAATAACAATACTCATGACAGTGTTAGTGGCACTAACATGTTGCGTTATTCACTGTTTCACAATCAATCAAGCCCGCGATTTGGAACAGTGAATACGTAAGTGATAACAAGCACGCTGTCCTTAACCTATATTGACCTTTTTACTGACTAACCCTAGTCACTCTTTCCAAATTTATTGTGTTGTAATTAGCCTGATAATCAAACACAGAAAACAAGTCTTGTCCACTACTCTGTCGTTCTTATTCACTGTAACCAATTGATATTCAGTCGGTGATCATACTGGTTATATGAAATTTTTAGCAGTAACACAAATGTCAAAACCTAGAAGAACTGTCCAGTTGTTCTAAATCTGATACTGTTCCGTGTTTACTGCAAACGTAACTTGTCAGAAAACATTCAGTGGAGCTCTGTGAGAATATGTATGCTCAGTGTGGTTATACATTGTTTGGTGTTACCATGAGATACACATGTGGTGGGCACGTCGAACCTGAAAGAAGCCTCTGGAAAAATTTATCACAGATATGGAAACGGTTAGAAACGACACTGTCTACCAACAGATTCAAAGACATCCCGTTAAAAATTTCAGGGAAATAAAATTTGCAGATACAGCGAATAGAAACATAGCTAGGGGAACCCCGCAATCTATGTAGAACAGCTTTATAACAAGGTAGGGTAGTTATAACCATTTTGTGCAGCAAACAAAGACTACAAGCATTTGGTTCTTGGAGAGACATCACTCATAGGTTATGACCAGAAAAAAATATATTTTGGAAGTGAAATTCCGAACTACTTAACAGATTTAGAAACTGATGTAAAGACTTCTTTAACCGCTAAGGGAGTTTCATGTGAAAAAAATAAATTGGTATTTCTCATTTGCAAAGGGAAATATACGTGACCACATGTTTTTCAAGTTTGCCGTTGACAGAGAAGAAATCCGGGCTGTTTTTCTGATTATTTTATTCCATTTTGTAAAACCGAACTTCGATCACAAATTTCAGGAGCATGCAACCTAACGGCAACAGTAGCTTACGTAGAGTATAACAAATTGTTCGCAACGTTATTTTATTTTCATTCCAGTTATCGAAAGCCTAATTATATTTAAAGAGGCTGGTAGTTACTGGAAAATCTTTCATATGAGGCAAAAAACGGAGAAGTAAAATAACTTTATAATGAAAACTCCCCGGCTAGTCGGAGAACCGGCCAATTTGTGAATACTCAACGTGGAGTATGTGGTGGTTCTGTTTTCCGTCTTGCAAAAGTCTTGTCGGCATGCCGAGATCCATTACTGCTAGCTGTATTGCTACATTTAGAAAAGTAACACAACACAGTCTTATCATATTTGTCTAACATCAAGTAGACTAAACCAGCGAACAAAAATCATCTGTTGTCAACCGGAAGGATTGATCAGCAAGCTGAAGTGAATTGGTCAGTTGAATCTAGCAGTATGATATATATATATCATATGTATATGTATATATAATACTATTCCACTGCTTCGAAAGCAACATAAGATTAGACAGTTGATTTGAGTGCATCTGGTTCTTTTACATGAACCATTTTTATACTCACGCTTTCCCGTCAGTCCACTATTTCACAGTGTTTTGTGCACCTTTGAAACATTTTCAGTGTTGGCGTATCCACGCGACCAGCACTTTCCTTCATTTTCTAAATTTGGTGCTTCTAACAAGTTTAAGTGTTTTGGTACATTCTACTTAAAGTGTTGTGTTGAAACCAGTCGAATTAGGGCAGTTGAAGTAACGTAAATTGTTATTTTCATCAGTGTTTGCCTCGTGTTCACCAGAAGTTAACATTTTCGTACTAAAATAAAGTGGCAAACGTCATCATTATTCTAACTGAATTAAATTATGTGAAATTGGTTAGGTAGTTACTTAGCCATTACCCAATATTGTAAATTGAACTGACCGTAGATGAAGGTTGTTCGGTGTTCTCGCTAATTTACCCCAGCCACAGTGATTAGTTTTGCACATTCACAAGTCTATACCACGTGTTTGTTTGACTGGGACACGCTCGAAAGAGCGTCATTCTCGTCAATAGAGTGGTTGCAATGAGTCGACTAGAGGATAATTGTTAATGGGACCGTTTGAAAATCCACTGTGCAGCCGCGCAAAAAGATGCTCACAGATTTCATCAATCACCTTCCAAAGTACTCTGCACGAGCACGTTAAAATACATATCTGATTTCAAAACAACAGCACCACCGCTGTTCCCAACCATCAGAAACATAGTGATCTGGTAAGAATATAAAATCTGCTCTGCGTTTTACTGGGAACCACTAGAACTTAAAACCCTGAGGTCAAATCAAACAAACAACTCGGTAATGACTCTGTGGTAAGAAATACATGGTTATCAGCAAATACATACGAGTAGGCATATGAAATCAAAATGAAATGCGGATATAATTGTGACACCAAACACACTACTCACAAAAAGGAGAAGTAGGCGGAGAGTGGGGAGAAAGTCCAAACAGATGTGACAAAGAATGGTGACATACCGCATAGAGTGAATTCATATATTACACGTGATTGAATTGTTGGAGTACGTAAAGATTCTCTTATATGTTTAAGCGGTAGAGTGAACGTGACAATCTCAGCCTAATATTGGAGACGAACACATTGTGTTACACACATAGGTACTGAAAGAAGCGGTTAAATTCATCGCACATTGACGCACACTTTAATTATGGCAAATTTCTCCAACATTTCCAGACCCGGAAGAGGTCGGTGTTGAACCTCCTGAACGTGAAATAACTAAAGTGAGTATGAGGTTTTGGTAGTCAGATTAGCATTTTACTGAAAATTATTATTTCCCTATTGTAATGTTTGACATTTGAAAACCTGGGGATATACTTAAACTTTTAGGTAAATGTTGAATTTTGATATGCAGCACAACACAACGCAAAGCGATTCATCTGGTTCACTTGCTATGATAGAATCACTGGCTTATTTTCCGTGAAAGACCACTCGTTTGAAATTGGTTTCAACCCGACTTTGGATTTTTCCACGCAGGTGGATGTGTTAAGTAAAGAATACCTGATTAAGAGCTGAACACTTGGTGCATGAATTTCATAAAAACGTATGCATATTAGGGAATACGGTCAGATCGACTTTTCGGTCTAACCTCGCACTTCTGAAAGCTTCTGTAGTCCGGTTCGTAAAAGATTTAGTCAACATCTCTCATTGCTCAATACAGTCAGCTAGTGTTCTTTCGCAGGTGAGGTACGGAACCGAAAATGTACCGAAAACAATAGGATAACCAAAACATTCGCGAGAACATTCCGTGTGATTATTGTGTTAAGATGGCTTCATGGCATGTGTAATCTCGTTTGCTGCGCTGCGTTCTTAATAAATACCTTTGACTGATTGAGTCTCAATATTGTATTCTTCTAGATCATACTCTTGATTCTTTTTCACATTAGTGTTCCTAAACAAAGTTCAAAATCGATAAATTTCAGTGGTGAATATCAGACTACTTCATTTGCTGTGTCCATTAAAAGGTTTGAACATCTATATTCCATCTTTGTGTCGTTTCAGGAAGTTGAGTACGTTGTTGCAGAAAATTTCACGGAAGACACTCTAGCACTTTCAATGGTAAGTCTAGTACAATAAAACTCACGTGGCGATAGAAATGGAAGCATTCAGGAGTGCATAACATAATACTTACTTTGGTTAATTCACAGACTTCATTGCTTCTCGTTACCTGTTATTTCAGCTGGTAGAGCACATATTGTTATGGCACCCGAAATTCCCTTCAGTGGTCTGACTTCGGTGAAAGGCTGGTGTATTAGTTACTAACTTAAACCTATCTGACTTACTGTTCACAACTAATAACAGTTTGCACAATTATAATTCAGACAGTACCTACTAATGGTTTATATACAACCAAACGGTTCGTGAACCAACGCACTAGCAAGTGCGTTTGTAAGGTTACAGAATCCTCCAGTTTCAAAACAGTTCTAGAAGGTGAGGTGTTGCAAGAGGTTGGGGAAATCAAAGCAGGTTGTGGAAAAGAATGGAGCTTACTATTGTAAGATATTCCACGCGTAACGACAAGCCAGTGGTCCCAAATATTTAAAACAAGACTGTATCGTGATGCCACAGAACTATTAAACAAATTATCAAAGTGGTTAGTTAGACAGCCTCAAGTGTTTCGATCGACAGATCGTTTTCGTAGAATGAAATACAATTTGCTCCTGAACGGGCCAAAGATGAACTATGATCACACAATAAGGCATGTAGAATCTGCTCTGCGTTTTACTTCAGAGGTCAGCTGGGTACCACTAGAACTTAACACCCCGAGGTCAAATCTAACAGATAACGACCGCAAACAGCTCGGTAATGTTTCTGTAATAGAAAATACATGGATATCAGCAAATGCACATGAATAGACATATGAATGAATATGAAATGTCACGTACGTTCGAAATGGTACGTCCCGGGAGAGTTTTCGACCGTCAGTGGTCGAGCACAAACAGAAAATTTCCAAATTCAAGATGGCGGCCAAGCGACCTTCATGCGGCCACAATTATTTCATCAAATATACTACTTGCAAAGAGGGGGAAGTAGGCGGAGAGTGGAATGAAAGTCCAAACGGATGTTACAAGGCATTCATACCCAAAACAGCTCTTCCGAGAAGTCAACAGGTTCAGAACAATGGGGGCAAGCGGATATCCAAAAAGGGGGATGCACGCATCACATAAGCAAAGTACGATGACCAACAAGTGCCTATTTGCGCAACTATTAAATTGGCGCGATAACAAAAAAATCCTCTAGGTCAAGGTCCACTTAGCATTCAGAAACAGGAGAGGTTGAATTTACAGGGATAAACACTTTGTGGGGAATATGGTTGGGTCAGATTTTCACATGATTTTACTTGAAAAGTCGATAGAGCTACCAGTCCCAAATTTGTATCACATAGGATCAGGTATATCGTTTCACTTACTAGATCGCAAGTATCTGAATCATGAAGACACTCTCGCAATTTTAAGGTGGTCTATTGATAGCATGTGGTCGGCCGGTAATTTGCGCTTGTTCTATTAGCCGTGTTGACCAGATAATGCCGAAAGATTCTCAGAGCTGGCGGTCAGAGATTAAGTGTACACGTGAATTTGTTGCAAATGTAATGTGACATCTCCTTGAGCCAGTAGGGCTGACTAAACCGAGTATCGAGAGCAGTAGTGAGTTGAAAATGAAATAAAAGACAGTGATTTGGAAACATATGCATACCTATGCTTCAAGCCTTGTGCACCTCCACTGGTTTTCTAGACAGTATTGACGGAAGAAGGGAATAGCTTAAGTGAGGAAAACGTCACTGCTTGACAAAATCGAAGCCAGGAATGTATTTCATAATGTATCTTTCAAGGTCTATTCTATGCACCTCATCACGAGCCTACCACTACGGTTAGCGGTTGCATGACAATAGTAAAAGGACACGTTGTAAAACAGACGGTCAGAAGCCCATTCACTCAACCCATATAGATCACCATAGCCGTTATCAGGGTAAGCGGATTGCGGCATAAAATCCTCTATGTATGTGCATGGTAAACATCATCTCATGGTTGTCAGCGCCTCTGAATTCCAGTGTAACCTCTGTTATTTTGCCGCGTATCAGATCCAAAAATTTCACCCGATATCTGTTGGGTCCGCTCGATTAGCAGGTGTTCAGCGGTTGTAATCCGTCGTTGAATTTACTTTGTTTGCGTTCCATTGTCACGCCCAACGTTTTTTCTGATTCACACTGAAATGCGCTTTTTTACCCGATGACGCAACTATTCCCTTGGTCTGCCAACGTCGGTGGGCTGCTGCCCACTTGTGAATATGTGAATACAACATGATTTGGTACACAAAAGAGTCCTGTTCAACGGATTCATAACTAGGAGAGTACAGCATAACACAACTGATTCAACTGAAGTTTTATGCAAGTGTTCTTGTCAGAAGTATCCCCAATAGGCCTCTGATATTACCTCCCTTGCAAACGATCGCAAGAAAATCTCCCTCTTAAGAACTGCAGACTATCCGGGTCACGCTTGTTCGCTACATTTGTATATGAAAGCCGCGAAATAATCCTTAGTACTTTCAGTTCGTTCAGTATACTTGTCAGTATACTTGAATTGGAGCAAACTACGAAAATCGAAATAAATATTCGCTCTGTTCAGTTGTTTTTATGTTCGAAGATTTACGCGTCGGTTCAGGTCATCCGGATCAAAACAACGGATAAAGTGATTACACACAGTGAACTCAAATTGAAAGATGCATGTAGTAGGCAAACGATTGTTCGTTATTGGACGTTTCAGACAAACCTGTAGCATTTCCATCATACTTCAGTTTAAAAAAATCGCGATTGGTTATACAGGGGAGGATTGACTTTGTCCAATTTCTCTACACAAAATACGTGTAAATAATGTTTTGGTATGGTGTTTGAGGATTCTGAATTACTTAATTTTCCAAATCTTCTTGTCGCCTTAAAAAGTTGAATTCCCCTGGGATTCATGTTGAAGATGAGAACACAACAACGGCTCTGCTTCTGGTATATCGTTGGTCGCCTCACCAAATCTCTCTTCCTTTGAGGCAAAGTGGTTAGTAACTTATTAATCGGGTTCGGTTGCCAAAATACTAGTATTCATTAACTCATTGATTTTAGTTGGTTTCCATTTCTCACACATGATTGACCGATGACCATAGCTGAACGTCATGATCCACTGACTCACATATCGTAAAGTGTACGCTTATAGTCTGTAGCTATCCTGCTAACATCTGCTATTAAGTCCGCAAACAGCATTTCAAGTGGCTCTTGTTCACTGACCCAACCTTCTGCCTTTGCGTAATAAGAAAATGAATTGCCTTCTAGATTGCCCGTTTATCCCTCAGCAAACTTTACAAACGAAGTGCTTTTGATGGAATTAGGTGGTTATGGTAGTGTAAAACAACAGTGTCACAGTATAAGCACAACATCAAAAGACGACCAACAACAGAAGAGGTTGCAATCAATGAAGCTGACAGACATATGAGCTGATTATGTGTAGAAATTTAACGGTAAATTGTGGTAATGCTCGGTCTTTCATTTGTTGCTCCAAACTGAATGTCCTAATATGTATGCACACAGTGATAAAACATCACAGTGGTAGAGTGACTCATCTATTTCTCGGATATGCAGGACCTTCCTGGAGTGATCGATTCGAAAACGGACCTGACTAAAGGTTCCATCAGCGCGACAAAACCGGTCAGTATCATAACAGCTCTTCGAGTCCCGGTAAGTATACGTATTCAGCATTACATTAATTTTACGCGCAAAAACTACCCCGTAGAAACAAGGAACTTGGTTGCGTGAGCTCTGTGGAATCACTAGGCCGAAGGTACTAATACTTTTGCCTATTTTCCAATTGTGCACGATAGTTTCTCTAACGTAACTATTGGAAAGAGAAATCGAACAGTCAGTAGATCATGTTATTACCATTGTACTCCTTTCTTCATGTGACCAACACATTTACTTTTCATGTCTTATCACCTAAAAATCCGAAATCTTGGAAGCAGTTAATCATTTGGCTGCAGACCAGTGCATATTTTCATTGAAAATATGGTCGAAGTTCAATTGCAAATCATTGTGTTAGTGTAACTGAGTGACCCTTATCTACTTCGTTGTCTTTCATGCATCTTAGTGATCAGAAACGAACAGTCATTTAGACAAACCTGCCAAAGTTAGGTACTCCTGAAACGTGTACTTAGTCAAAAGTGGAAATGAGTAAACATTGTTGTCGGATCCGTTTACATTAATTAACACCTTGTGTAGTTCGCTGTTTTTCTGTGGTACACACTTATGTAGCGGTAGTGTAGCCACAACCTCATGTGAACAACTGATAACCGGACGGTCAGATCAAAGTTGTGCATGATCCTCCTGCTGTCCAGGCTAGGAGAGGTAGGATGATGGTAACTCGTTTTCACTAAGCTCAACCTCTATGCTTGCTAATGGTCTGACATTGTAAGGTTTCAAGAAGACAAGTTTCGGACTTGAGCCTGACTAAGTACACATTAAAGTAAACATGCTTTAGTATCTGGTGCAGTGGAATAGCTGTTGTTCACACAAGCTTCCAGTGACCACAGTCAACTCTAAGTGACGGCACCACCTATGTGTTCTAGGTAAAGTGCGTTATGAGGCAACGCGCAAATTTTAGAAAGACAATCAATAAATTAAACAAAATACAGCGTAACTTTCTGAGTATATGCATCTTCCGAAAGTGCACATCAAAATTTAAGCTATATTTGACAAGATATATATGCGTAAACTTTGAACGACATGGCTTATCATTCGCAGATCGGATTGAAGGTGATTTCTGTTTTGTTGTATGTTCTGTTCCGTACGTATTGTCGATTTGTGCATTTTCACCACTCTACTCGAACTCACAAGCAATGTACGCAGCTTGTGCCGATACAAGGTATCACAGCGCTTTCTCTCGTCATACTAAATCACAGACAGATGTAGTTAGATGCTGAGCCAGCCGAGGCTGTCAGTAGGAGAGGCCTTTTGTCACAAGTTACGGGAGTCAATTTTTTGCGTTCCTTGTAGTCAAGCATATCGCCAGGTGTCTGAGTGAAATTTAGCGAGTTAGTACGTCGTTTACCAAATGATCGGCTTTTACCCGACCAGCCACACACGTAGCCTTATAAGAAGATCTAGTTGACGTACATGCTGTTATACTATGAATGATAAACACCGCCTTCGCTTGACGACGTTAAGCACCTTTTGCTATTGGTATAATGTGTGGTCCGTCAGCCGGCTCCTTCACAGTGAGCTTGAGCCGCATCTGCGCGACAAAGAACGGTCCCCCCATTTTTGAGGGTGATAAGTTCCTTGTAAAACAATTGCCAATAAACTTGTCAGTCTGATGCTTTCGTGTTTTTCATGGAAGTTCTACCCAGCCGCGCTATTAAGGAGGTTGGTTTGTATGTGACTAACCTGGTTTTTACAGTAAAAGAATGACGCTTATAACAAGGTGGTGCTGGTGGAGGGGTTATGCTGTTATCAAGGTTTGGACTGGTGTTTTTTGATAACTCCAAACCAATGAATCAGAATTATGGCTAATACGGGTGTGATACGGATAGACAGTCACCCTGTTATAGGGTATTGTCTCGAATATGTTTATAGACCCTGTTGCAATGTGTGAAATCTTTAAGTCATCTTTTGCTGTTTCTGAAAGTTGGTACATTCCTTAGATCAGGTCTTTCCATATGATATTTTTCAACCCGCTGCCCCATTTGTCATGCAGTTCCTCAGCAGTTTAAATGTTGTACCTGACAAAAAACCCATCAGTTTAATACTCACGAACGTAAGATCATTGGTAAGTAAGATGCACATTTTTAAATCCTCTGTCTTTTTATCTAATCCCCATATTACTCACATGGTTCAGACGTGGTGCTCCCCTGATACTCCGGACAGTCAAATAAGCATTATAGGATATCACATGTTTCGTAGGGATCGTCTCACAGGACGAGGTGGTTAATGTATCATTTACCTAAAAGAAAAATTTTTCTCAGCAACACTTGATGAGTCTATTCTTCATAAAATCTAACACGCGTCGTGGTTAATGATCTTTATTAATTCTCGTGAGCTACTTGTAGGACGCACCTACAGACCACCTAATGCTACCAACAATGATTTGACTAACCTTGTAGAGATAATGAATCATGTGTCAAACACGCCTTGCGAACACAAACTAACAGGTGGTGACTTTAACATACCTAATACCTCCTGGACCTCATTCTCTGTTCCAACAAATCAAGCCGAATTTCTTTCATGCATTCAACTGGTTGGTTGGAACCAACATGTCCTAACGCCCACCAGACAGAGAAGTATATTAGATCTCATATTCACCATAGGTATCTCGTATGTTGAGATACCTGTTCTACGACAATTTCCAGGAAGCGACCTCAGTGTCGTCAAATGTCTGTATGATTTCATTCTGGCTACCAAACCGACAGCTGTATTTTACAGCCTGATCCAATTCATTGATTGGAATACATTCCTCTCCCTGCTTAGATCCTTAAATCGGGATACCTTCTTTCTCACATTAGACCCAAGCATAGCGGCTGGGGAATTTATCAACCATATGAAAATTTGGATTGGCGTTCTGCCCCCCATAAAATTAGAACTCGTCGACTGATGTGTACAAGGCAAAATGCTTACTGTAAAAGAGACTGACATACTTGAAACGGTCAAGTTGAGGTGCAAAAGAACACTGGATTTCTCCCTGGAGATGCAAATCAGCAAAATGTTTGAACACAGAACGTAGCGAGCAGAGATGCATGAAACAAATACAGTTGATGAGACGGAGAAATTCTATGAGATACCATGCGATAAAATGTATTACTCTCAAAGACAAACGGTTGTTGATGACCCTGTTGCAATATGTGAAATATTTAACTCACATTTTGCTGCTTTATTTAGCAAGGAACATATCCTAATATTTGTTAATACTCCGTCGAAATCATATTACGTTTTCAGTAATGTTCTGATTGATATTCGAAATATTCGCTCACAGTTAGCTACTATTAAACCCTCAATCCATTCTGGATCAGGTGGTATCCCACCAATAATCATCAAGCAAGGGGGTGAGGATGTACTCATCCTTTCACTTAATTTGTTCACCCTATCACTTTTATCCAGCGCCTTCTCACCTCAATGGAAAAAGTCAATCATTATGCCTTGCCACAAAAGTGGTCCAAGGCAGGACTTTAACAACTATCGTCTCATCAAACACACATCAGTCTGTTGAAGAATGTTTGAAAGGGTAATAAATATGCACACTGTGGAGTTCTGTCCTTTAGGTCACAAATCCCTAAAAACCTTTCACAGCACGTTTTCCTTAGTAAGCGTTCTTGTATGACATATCAGCTGGAATTCTTAAACCATATATCGATGTCCATCGACGCAGGAAATCTGGCAACTATTATTCTCGTAGGCATGCAAAAGGCTTTTAATCGTGTGCCTCATAAGTGCCTCTTGATCGTCTTCAGATAGCAAAAAAAATAAATGAACAACAGACTGACTGCGAGGTTAGCTCTTCAAAAACTGTATGCCTGACCTCAAAATGAGTACTGCACATTGATTTACTGCCATCTACGCAAGTCTGGTAGGCTGGTGTTAGAAAACCTTCAACGATCATTTACCAAAAGCTTGCTAGGATATTCTTCTTCGTTCACCCATGGGTAACACTGTCAAAAACTTGGTATTGATCCACTCTGATTACGCAGGCTACAGTTGCATCTGACACTTCTTTATAAACTCATACGTTCGGGAATCGTCATCACAGCGTTTACTGTCCACTTGCAACACAGCTCCCCATATGGTCTAAGAAATGAGGGCTCCACCTTGCCAACTCTGCTATCTCGGAAGAAGATAGGCGCAAACTTCTCTATTGTAAACTATTCGAACATTTGGAATAAACCTCTCAATGAATTTAGAACCAGTAGTAAAATTCGGCGTTTTAGAAAGGGTTTGGACAGCTATCTTACGCTTCAAACTATGTATCCTCTGATAACTTTTTTGAGTGTTGTCCGGAAGACGTTTAGCCGTTTAGCTGTCAAACTCTCCTCGAAAACAGCTTGCTTGAGACGGTTCACTGTATCATTTACGCACACCGCCATCTTGCATTTGGTTTACTGCATGCTCACGAAACCGTTGTAAAATCAACATCATTTTGTTAATGCGGGTTTGTTCACATGTGCTGGAAGATATAAAATTGGCGCTTATTAATAAATCCAGCAGAATGACTTTATATGAGCTGCACGTAGAGCACGCATATTTCATGAGGCCTTCCAAATCGCTGACTCAATATTCCGGTTGCCTGAGTAAATCTTGAGAACGGTGGAGGCTCCCTCAGGAAAAGAAGTATGTACTCATTGGTGGTCAGCTTTGTGACAGTGTGTCGAATGCTGTTAAATCCAGACAGCAGAAGAGAGCAGAGAGTAGGGCTCATTTCGCAGGCACAATAGTGCATGGGTGGTGTACAGAGGTGCAGCTGAAGTTGTCACGCCGTTCGGCGTACTGCATAGCCTCGAATTGTTATTCAACTTGGTCTGCCGCTAGGTATTGTATAATAATACCTGTGTCGTTGTTGTGGCAATGTTGGTCGCCCAGTCATACCAATCAATGTATGGGTGGCGCTAGCACTAAAACTGCTGAAATTGGTTGGATAACTGGAGACCAGCAGTTCCTTTTTTTGTTGGGTAGCAACGCAGAAATTGGAGCGATTACACCATTTCACTCCCACTTCACCGCAGTACAGAATGTGAAGGCAAATTTCAAACTTAATTAATTTCATTCAGTCGTGTGCATTATAGACCGCAACATCTGTTGGATGACATGTTTGAGTTGTACAATCAGTCACGTACAGCAAATATGACGCAGAAAGACAGAATCAAAGAGATGTCATATTCATCCGCTTTTGTTCATTCTCCAATAAAAGATGCTACGGAAATCGAACAATTTTAGACTAACGAGGTAGTTAAAAGACAAAATATTTCTAAGAAAGTGTGAAAACTGTAAACTTTCTACTTCGTGTTCAGCATTTAGCAATCGCAGTTGTGCTCAGGATTGGCTGTGTCAGATATTCACACAATTGTTAACCTGCTACACTTTGGATGTGTACAACGATGGAATCCAGGTTGTGCAGAAAAGTGCCCAGTTGGATTAGGACACATGGTTTATGCTAACATTTTAGGAGGCGTTGCATATCATGTGTTGTATAGTGGGAGTCTGAATGTATTTGGAGAAACTTTTCACGTTATACACCATGCACACTGCTTCTCTGGAGAGCTCTATTTCACTCTCATTTAAACGATTTTTTGGTAAACCACTTACAAAAGAACTCTGCCAAAAACTTTCAAGTTTAACAGATCTCAAAATTTAGCGCTTTTCCAGTTTTTTCCGAGGGCTGAGATTTCACAGACGCGAGTGTATGTGGCTTAAGCACACATTATTCGCTGAGACGGATATCCGATTTTCTCCTGAACAAATTTCGATTCTTGTGCATTAACGGCCTTCTAAAAAAAGTGCAGTTTTGTACGTTTAATTTTTCTACTTGGTTCTCTGACATCTTTCAGAAACCAACCTTATTCTAGCAAACTTAGCCAAGTATGTGATGAAAGACAAAACACAGATCCATTCTTGCACTACCAACCGATCGATTGTTGCCTTCGATTACATTCTTGCATCAACACAGGGCGTGGTCGAATATTCACTCTGTCTCTTCTTTGCCAAACTGGTATCTTACACCTTTCTGTTCTGGTTGCCCAAATACATCCGGGACACTGGTGATTTCGACCCCTCCACCGCAGCTGACCTATCCTCACTCTTCGATTTGGGCGGCATTATCGGCGGAATTCTGGCCGGAGTGCTGACCGATTGGATCGCAGCCAGTGCGACCGTTTGTTCTGTAATGCTGCTGTTGGGAGTGCCACTGGTAAGACGTTCCAGATTCTTGGTTGTGCACAACAGTTGTTGTCATTTAACACCCGTGATGACCACTTAAAGGTTTATGATGACCATTAAAGGCTTTAGCTAATCGATTGGGGACCCAGAACGGTTGACAGGATGTATGACACGCAAGGATGTTAAAAACGTAATCGGTGTACGGATTCCTCAGACGCGATTATGCACTCATGAAGAGTGAGATCGTGGCGATTATGACTCCTATGTCAAGTGTATAAAACAACGAAGAGAGAGAAAAGACCGTAGATCGTGCAATACACAGATACTTGCTAAGAAACAGGCTACCTTTTGCTGGATTTTTTATAAGTTCGTTAGGTATGTTTGTCAGTCTGTATTTGGTACGATAGGGAACGTTGGATTCGTTGGAATATATTTGATTTGTCTGTTGAAATTCGGTTCTGAATTTGCCTCTTCTGTCTTTTTCTGTTTGAATTGAACAATCATGATGAATTTTGCACCTTAAGAGCGCCTATAGAATATCAGTTTTCTCCCTTTTTTATTCATCATTGCTTGCCTATCAAAACTTTCTTGTTTTGGTGTTATTCGACACTCCCTGGTTTTAATTCATAACTGACTGTTCAACGGACTTATTTCCAGCTGACCGATGGTCACTTGTGAACTCGTTTTTGGTTGCTGTATTTTGAACGTCTTTTTCTGTCGGATAATTTGCGCATCCAGTTTCAATCACATCCAGATTGAGAGGACACTTTTGTTATCAAACAGTACTGTACAAATTCTTATCATTTCAATCGTCTTTTCGGATGTTGTTTGTGTTTGGAAGATAGTCTCATTGAACGGACCGCCTGAATAAGAGGTACTGGATTTACTGTCTGCTCGTCACTTAGTGGTACATCCTGAATCGTTAGGAGCGATTTAAACCTTCTGTTAGCATTGCAATCAAAAATCGTTTCCTTCATGAACAAATTCACCTGTGTAAACAACTCACATGGTGAGATATCAATAGACTTGTCGCTTTATGTTTTTAGTGGCTGATGGACATTACATCATAAGAGCGGTATCCATCTAGCCATGGGGTTTCTGGTGCGCCACATCTTGAATCGATCGAACGATGCCCATTTACATGACGCAGAACTTCCACGAAACGCAAATGAACAATGGAACAGAGCGTCAACACCAGGAGTGTAGACTATACTTTAGGGGGAAAAGCCACAGTATACTCGTGGCCACTCTTCAGTTAATCTTTGATTAGTTAACCGTCACGCTTAACATCTGAATTCTTCTTCCCTCATGGTCAGATTCACCTGATAGCATGAGAGGTGCCACTCTGGTTTGAAAGCGATTAACGAGGGAAAACTGGACCCACAATTTTGCACTGTATTAATAATTCAAAACTACCAGTCGAAGGCATTTTTGGAGGCGAACATATGAAAAAATCTTCACCTACGATCACTTTCGTGATGTTTTCCACTTATCAAACATATATGCCCAACAAACATTAACCACATATCTTACGATAAGAAAAGCCGATGTTAAAAGTCGTCGTTACTACTTCTCTTACGAGTTAGTTGTTCCGTTTATTTCACATTCATTCCCATTGAACTCCACCACCTGTTTGAGGCTTTCACACTTTAATGGACGAACGGGATGATATCTCAGTCTTCTTTGGCATGATTGGGTAATTTGTGGATTACTCATTCAGGAAGAATCATTCGACCTTTTGAAAATTTGAATGCCGACGCAAACGACAAAATCGGATGAGTTACGGCTTAAGGCACTTCCTATTGGCTTGAACTTCTATATTTCTCCTACCAAACGAAATGATAAGTGCAGTTTGATGATTTCTTTGGGTAACTATCTGAACTTCAACCAGTTTCAAAACAACAATTCATTAAAACAAAACTTGTCGACATTGAGTACCAATTTAAAACCACTCCGATTCACCACAGATGTCCCGTAACAACGGAGTATATCGACCCCCTTAAACGTTCAAGTGGCAACAAGAATCTAGTCATTCTTCACCTTGACAACCGATCTGGAGTAATAGTAGTAGTGAACCGTGCAGACTACACTAAGAGAATGAACTTAGACCTCAGTGATTGTCTACGAGATGTGATGGACGAAAAGATGATAATCCAACGAACCCAGAAAGTCAGGTTAGCGATCACCTATGATTGTTATTGGAAGATAATTTCATAGACAGCACTATGCTCAAAACTTCAAGCTGCGTTGAAGTCAGATCCTTCAGGTTTACGGGATTCCTAAAGTGCACAACTTCAGTATTACGTTAAGACCAATATTAACCATGTCCAGTTCCCCAAAGTGACTGGCAAAATCATAGAAATCAATGCAAGACTGTAACAAAGTATTGCTTGAGGGACACTCCTTGGTTGAGCGCGCTGTTAGAAAACTGCGACACGCGTAACAAGCTCGTGGTTTCATGGAACACAGAGTCGTAGTTCACAAGTGTGTGGTTAGAAGAAACCATCGGTCTCCTGTTTTCCTACATTAATTTAAACTAGATGAATATTGTTGTCCATAAAATGAACTAGAAGGCCTACTTTTATTGTGTATATTTAACGCAGACACTAAATTCCACGACAAATCTTGTCGCAAGGCTAACGATGTCATGACCACTCTGTCCAGTCTGACCCAGTATCTTTGTGGCCAAACGAATAAAGCAAATGGCAGACAAAACTGAATAGTTCGGTCATTTATGGAAAGTATGTTGATGGTATACTTTTAACCTCGAATAATCGGATCAATGCAAGAGATTTTCCAAACCACATGAACTTACATCCAAACATTCGGTCCAAATTAGAAACTGAGGCAAACGACCGACTGTCTTTTCTGAATATCAACATAATTAGGTGAGTAGACGGATCTATTCAACGTGTTATCTGCCGAAGGAATACGTGGACCCGTCAGTATCTAAAATTTGACAGCTTTGTTGCGATACCATATAAAAGAGGATTGGTGCGAACACTGTTTGACCGGGCAAGACGGCTTTGTACTAGTAAGATCTTCCATGGTGAACTCCCTCAAACGTAGCAGACTTTATTAAATCGTTGGTATCCAAAAGGATTTATGAGGTAATCCAACATCAGTGGCGCGCAAAATAATCCCCAAACCACAGTTCCCAAAAGGACAGTAGTTTTACAACTGTCAATCAAATAAGACAAAATGCCTCGGCTAGTTTGATCAACGTCTAGGGTTAGCTGCTGCTTGAACTTTCTTTGCCGTGAATTCGGCGATTGTACACAGAACGATCCAAATCTACAAGTTCCCGTTTGAGCAACCGATGCCTCAGGTCGGTGAATCGAACAATCAATGAATACAAATGTGGATGAGGAACATCCTGTATTGGCAAAACGGGCACAACTTGGAACCAGGGTTGCCAAAAACATCGAAATGGGCTAGACAAACTGTCTGTCAATCAGGTAACTTGCCAGCAAAAAGCCGGAAGGAGTCGAATTTATTGGCTGCCAAACCTCACCTGATGACGAACCGTGGGATCGATTCATTAGAGTCGTTTCGTGCTGACTTGCAACAAATGTATGGTGTGACCTACCGAGGCTATCGTAATCAAACACCACTATTCCACTTTGTGCATACGCATTGAATTGCATGTGGTATTGATGCTGACTTGCTAGCAACCGAACTGGATTTAAATTTTAACCTTTCTGTACGCGTTTGTGGTCTCTAATTTTGTACATTCACTCCCTCTGCAGTGAACACCAGTATAGATACAGAGAAATTTCCTCGAGCATGAACCGTTTCATGTCAGTCTTTTGTCTGCTCTATTCAAACAGGGCTATTTATTATTGGTGACATGTAGTAAGAACAGAATTCGGATTTGTCAAATTTTGCGCTGACAGCTAACTGAAACGCCTCTTCAATTTGTGAAGTGTTCACACAAACCGAAGTAAGGTTTGACCTACACTGATCGAGACCTCAAGTAAACCACAGAACCCGAAAATGGGTTTGTTTGTATTGCATGCAGAACATCATGCTCATTCACTTCACCATTTTTCATCCTCAAAGCAACGATCTATGTAAACTAACTGACTGACTAGTGGTTTGCGGTCAATCTTCGATCAGTTAACACACCGACACATTGTGTTGAATAGTAATTCTCAGTTATGCCAGGTTATAGATGGTGCTACAGACCAAACCAGTTGTTCATTGCAAATATACAGATTCCCATATTTTTTGTGATTTGAGTAGGTGCACATTGATTTAAGCATGTCAAAATGTGCGATTTAATTTTAAACGCCGATAGTTTTCCCTGAAGAGCTAATGAAAACTTTGTTTTATCACTCACTGTTTTTCAATACCAAACTCAGCTGTATGTTTACTACGTGTTCGGCGCAATCTCAGTGGCCACTTGTGTGGGTAAGTTGTTCTTCTATGGTGGTCTGTTTCTAACCAGTCAATAGCTCTATTTCTGAATTCCAACTTTTTCACCGTTGATAGCATTGTATATGATCAGTCTTGGAAACAACACTTTTATGGGGACAGTCTTTCTGTTCAAGACATTTTCGAAAGGCCACCAAAGTCAGTTGATCCTTCCTACCGATGATCTGCTGTAATATGCGTAATATGAGAATCCCCACGTACGACGTTTTGTAATATATAATGCACTAATGAAAGTACAAACAAACATGAAGAAGTCGTAACCTCCTTAACCAATTCACAAAATAACTATAAAAAGTAAATCAAAATAACCTTGTTGCATTTCAACTTGCAGTTTGATAGGTAAAAATACCTGGGCACATCACTGATAGTGACAAGTCGGAGGTGTTCGGGAAGTTTAATTACCTCGCAGTTAATTCGGCTCTAATGATTTTGATTAGTTCGACTGAAAATTGATGACATCCATCCCATTTGGAGCTAGCGTAGTAACGTTTCTTCACGAAATGGAATGTGTGCAACACTCCAAAACCTTGAGTCCATTTGTACAAAATCAGCATGATATGAAATTCTCGTGAGGGTGAGATTCACCTCATATTTGTCCGTCTGCTGTTAAGACCACTCAGTCTCACATAGATAAAAATAGTTACACAAGTGACGCTTCAAGGTTTCGAACACATCCTGTGAGTGCCAATTTAAAGTGTACATCGTTATACGCGTCTTGGGCTACAAAGGCTAAACTCAACTTCATCACCATCATAGTCACCTCTGTCAAGGTGATTTCGATTACAACACTCCTGAGGAAGGCCACCCGAGGTGGTTGAAACGTAGAGTATTACAACTTGCTCGAAACGTTGTGTTATTCCCAATCTGTTTATCAGTGACAAATCTCACTTGATTGAGAGCTTTTTGTTGACCGTATGCATATTTACATTGTTGAAATTACATAGTGCAAACACAAATTGTCAGCTCTGTGGAGATGTTTACGATAAACTGCAAACGTAACCTTTTCAAATCCGCTTACCCCCTACATTCTAGGCTGTCTAATTCCTCTGGGCATGTTAGTGAATGGTCCGTTTGGGTTAATTACTACGGCTGTGGCAGCTGACCTTGGCACGCATCCCTCGCTACGATCAGACACCCGAGCTCTGGCCACGGTCACCGGGATTATTGATGGTACCGGATCAATGGGTGAGGGATTAATTTTGCCTTAAATCCCCATTTTTCTAATGTCCGAGTGATGTTCAAAATGTGTACCAAAACTCGTAGTCCTCATGCTCTTATACTGATCAGATAACCGTTGGATCATATAATGCGTGCCCACTGTTTACCTGGCTGGCATAGTATGTAACGTTGCAAACGTTGCCTGCCATTATGAACTGTTTTTAAGGTTGCATTACCTTTTTCGGTTATACTTTCCGTCATGCTGTTTTATCCGTCTGATGAGATCCCTGCGAAATTAACGTTCTGGGGTATTGAGAACTTTACTTATGGAATTGTATTTAGATATTTAGATTCCTGGCTTCTAAACCTGTGCCTCCATGGTTAACAGGTGTTATTCATAGTTTCGAGAGTGTAATGTTCACCAATTTGGATGGTTCCATTCCGGTTACCAAAAATTGCCCAAGGAATCTATAAGAACCATATGCTTTTGGTATTTCTATATTATGCTACAAGTGCAGCAGCAACCCTACCCACAAACTAGCGCCCACAGTTTAGTTTGAAGTTGAACCAAGGATTGATAGTGCATGCAAGAACTGCGCAGTTTATCGGATCTTACTCGTCTTCTCAAAGAGAGTAGGTTATTTTGTGTGCATGCGTTTTACACTGGCCCCTCTGTGTTGTGCACTTAATTGCATCTCACGAAGAATGGGAACGCCAGACGCAATCACCTGTTTAGGAAATTTGTGCACCCAAACGCTACCCGAATGGCACGTTGCTTGAGTCCACGGTTTTGAATAATCATCTCACAAAGCTGTTTGATTTCTACGCACTCATTCTGAATGCAGAAGACGCATTTATAGAAGGCTCTGTCCAAGTGGCTTTGACACAAGTCTAATTTTGCCCATGTTATCCACCTACTTGTCAGTTCAAGACTTACGCCCGATAAACGGGGTAGTAAAATCTGCAACGCGCTGGTCGGACCAATTAATTCAACGGTCACACCACACGCTCTTCGGTGCGACTGCTTAAAGCCGGACTGAAAACAAGGTAGCTTGGAGAGCTTTAAAAGTCCACCCAAGCAGTGTGGTGCTGCCTATGAAACTAGTGGTTGCACTATCATTTTCAATACTGTACTGATGAGTAGTTTAGCAGATCTGATAATTTGGAAGAGACCTAATTGCGACAACTCTGGATTTCGACTGGATTCGAATCAACGTGGCAAATGCTTTACCAGCTGAGCTATGATGCCTCACCGGAAGCTCAAAAGTTTCACATTTGGACCTAGTTATCCACTCAACTAACTATGTCATATGGAATCCACCAGATGGTCCAGCCGATTGGCTTCCCAAGCAGGATTTCTCGATCAGTTTACCTGGAATCTACCGACGCAATCGATGAACATTGACTGTATTATTGATAAGTAGTGGTTGATGGGTAACTAGCTCCAAATGTGACAATTCTGAGCCTCTGGAGTGACTTTGTAGCTCAGCTGGTAGAGATTTGCTGTATTTGAGCATTTTGTTCCTGTCGCTGATTCGAATCCAGCCCAAGTCCAGATCCTTCGCAACTGGTTCTGCTTAAAATTTCCATTAGTGGTTGAAAACACTCTGGGACATGCTGGTGTGTCGTATCAAGCGGAGCTGCAGTACCCGTATACGTCATGAATTTCTACTAGTTAGTTACTTATTTCATTTGTGTATTTCAAACTGCTAAGGCTATCTTGTAAACCAGTAATAGGATTGGTGACATTTAACTTTATGAATATGGCATATGTGCATGATTGCGGTCGGTTTGCCTTAACCGTTATTGTGTACCACAGGTTTAACTCAACAAAACTACTTCGGAAACAATTACTTTTGGTCAATCATTTTTTCTGCCTTATTTGTAAACTATTTGCGAACATGCACATCAAGATCGTTCGCCTGGTTCATATATATATATATATATATATATATATATATATATATATATGATGCAGTACATACATATGACGAATTATTGTAATGTGTGGTGGAATACTGACTTACTAAATATACGCATGGATCCCTTCCAGCAATTTGGACAATTTCTAAGTTCCGCGGACTTTCGGATACTTACAACTGACCCACTGTAAGTCTTGGCAGATCTGACAAAGTTTGCGAGTATACTGTGGTTCTTTAGGAATGCAATCACTGGAACACTCTCAATATGCATGGGAATTAGTGTGGGACAGTGTCAAGTGCAGAATTTGGAAAATACTTTTAAGATCTGTGTTGAAAGTGTGTTCAAAATGGTCTGTATCATTTTCAGGTGCTGCGTTGGGTCCATTATTGTGCGGTCAGCTGCTACCCTACGGTTGGAAAACGGTGTATATCATGCTGATGGTTTCGCTGGCATTCTCAACTGTCGTAAGTTACCAACCTGACCGTATGGACAGGATCTGGACACGCCTGCTGGTTGTTCTTTTTCCCCTCCAACAGCTAATTAATGTTAGGAACATTTTAGTTTAATAAGCCGGTGAAAACGAAACTCGGTGTTATCTCAATTTACCAGTACAGTTAACTACTTGGCTCAGCTCATTTTATGTAACGTTATGCACGTACCTCGGTTAGAAATCATATATTTTTTCAAGTGTTCTACTGAATGACCAAACAAACCGAAAATGTAATGCCTGAAGCCGGACTGGTGTCAATCACCAACGTAGTTACCTATCAAAATTATTAGTTATCCCTGAGATATAATTGAAAGTCGATACGAAGTACACTATGAGTACAACTGACAGACTTTAATCACTGCCAGACTTTCACGCGTATCTGGGTCACTTCTATTAGTACTGTATCCCATAAACAACATTTTTAGCCAGCACTGAACATCCAATGGGTTTCTAAACAAACTGAAACGTACAGGTACCTCACCTGTTTTGTATTTGCGATCTACCCAACTGAGAGAACACCTCGAGCCCAATGTATTGATGACCGTGTATAGGCTTTTGACAAGCACGTGCTACCCTATCCTCCGTACTCACTAATCCCGTCTGATTTGACATAGTCACCGCAACAGTTGGTTAAATGTTAGATCAACTCAAGCTGCCGGGTTTTGTACAGCAGCTTACCTAGCAAACACTAGAAAAAGGGTTCAGTTTGTAATCCGGAAGTGGAAATTCTGCAGGTTTTTCTATCACGCTTAATCGTTTTCGAATCACTTTCATATCACAACCACTGGATTTCGATCCAAGCAATCCTATTTGAGTCAACAGTAGTTGTTTTATGAAGACCGTACCCCACTTTTGGTCGATACTGTTTTCCAAGTAGATTCGTATGAAATGAGTGTACGTATATAGTACGCTCACATACTTCGGTAAACATGCACAAGTATCTTTGAGGAGGTGAACACAGGTGTGTCAGTATTATTTTGCATAGAACGGGCCAGCCTGACCTCACGTGTAGTGATTGCAGCAACGGTGCTTATGTTAGAAGAGTCATAACAGCCGAGTTAAATTAAAAGACAAAGCGGCTCAATTCGCCTTATCGATCTCGACTGTATCCCTTTGCGAAACAGTAGTCATGTAACCCAAGCAAACTAATCGTCGAAAACAATCACTGGAGATGAGAATAATGCAAATGGAAGGTGTAAAGGGCTAGATAACTTTAGGTTGTATAATCTTATCTCCCGTAAATGCGTCATTACTGTATACACACAGATTCTTCCATATGAACGTAAAACATGTTCAGTTATAGCGTGAGTCTGTCGTTAACATTTAACCAATAAGAAATTAAAGTAAGTGAACAGTGTAGAGCTTTGAGCGATAATATGGTTGCACAATTTGCAAGCTGGACTGTCGTTGCATCAATATACACCTGCGTTTGAGACACTGTAGCAGATTGGTACGCACAGCACTAAGTGAAAACCGCGTGACACAGCTTTTTTATACATGTTCACACTTTCGTGTAACCGTTCTATATATAATCGTATCGTTTCTACCGTCAGAAAACCTCGGATTAACACATTCGACTGATATTTTTGGTGGTTTAGTGAAATTATTCCTGTAGATTGATATGACGTGATTCGGTCTGACTGCTTTGTTAGGAGATGCGCCTCTTAACACGCTCTCTGTTTCTGATTCAAAGTTCAAGACTTCATCCACTTCTACCCTCTTCACTGTCAACAACTAACGGAAAGTGTGACATCGCTTCCTGTGCAACAGAGTCGTTGGGACCCCTTAGAAAATTTTAATTCACAATAAAAGGAATAATTACGAGTGGTTACTGGCACATCTTTTATTAACATATTTCTGTCTTAATTCTAGAATTACAGAACACAACATGAGGTCCAGTTCCAGGGTTTCTTCCAACCAATAATCCTCTAAGCGATTTGATTGTCCCGTCGTGCACTAATGGGGTAGAAATCTATACACATTTGAAGAGACCAAACTTTTGTACGTAATGGTCGTTGAGTCAGTTTTGTAGCACGTTATGTCAGGCAGTTTGGACTTGTACTGTGCAGAGTCAAGTTGACCTGCTGATGATGAACCGTGTGAAGTTCACAGTGACAAATATTGGATTATTGCGGACGTATATTTCGTCTCTGTGACATTTTGTTTCTTTTACGTCCCATTAATTTAGATGCGCACATATGAATGAGTAGTTGAGCGTGAGTAGCCAATGCGATGCGCTGTATATCAGATGAATGTCAACTACGTTATCTATTGGTGTGCCTGACAAGTGGGTTATGTTTTCATTAATTACATTACGTAGCAATGGGTCCTCGACCACCAGTACCATCCTCGCTTCAACGATATCAATATAGCTATTTACCGAAGAGCATTTTGAATCCCATCAAGATCTCGAGGGATATTGTTACCCGCAAATGCCACTCGGCGGATTTGGAATGGGTGACCATCATGTATGTTCATTTCGATCTGAAAGGCGTGAAGGGTTCCAGTGGAGCTGTTACTTTAAAGTGTTGTGTGTTTTTTAGGAATCACCGTTCGCCTTGACACGCGATGCCTCCAGTACTGAACCAACAACCAAAGCTGATTTAATCGACAGTGTCCCGTTTAAACATTGCCTGTCTTGTCTGCGAAAGGCTTACTACTTAACACAACATGACCGAGAGTCGTCCACTTGGGTATACTGTCCTATGGGTATTAGCCGATCTACTCAGTCAAGACCCATCTGGGATCCGTGGTCAATCACAAGCCGTTATGGCAACGATCAGCTGACATTGTCACTGATATAGTGGTCAGCTGTTTGCGCTTTACAAACCATGATGAGGGAATGGAACTGATCTTACAGAAAATAGGAATTGTAAATAAGTGATTTTTAAAACACTGTTTGATGAATACGATGTTTCTTGTTCACATTGAACTCCATGGGAGTTAATGAAATTGTTAGCCTTGTAAAAATGTTCACCGTGAGAAAGTGCTTGCAGCAATTAATCCGTTCATTAAACTTCTTGCTATTTGTAATTGGTCTGATTTATATGCCAGGTTCATCGAAACCGTATAGAAGAGAGAATCCAAAGAAACCCGAACAATAAGAACCCTGACATTAGCATAACTTTCTAATAAACCTCATCTTATTTATTCCGCTTTTATTTAACATATAATTTAAAAGACATTAAGGCCTAATCTTCATAGTGACGCCACTATCCTAGTAACAACGCTTTCAAATCATGCGGCCTAATAGAACACAAACAAAACAACCTCTTCAACAGGGTCAATAAACAATCGTTTTATGTACAATCCGAATGTTTTCTGTCAGTTTGCCTGCTGGAGAAATGGTCACAGAATAGAGGATTTGTGTGACACCACTGTATGCATCTCACAGACAGCATGGAGGGACTGACCAATTGAAAACGTATGCCATAACTGTGCAGAAAGACCAACGAATGAAAGCGTAAGTGAACAAATTGAATGTACAGCGCTGAATACCATTCATTGAATTCGATTGTGCATCGAAATTCTGGATAGCACGATTAAGGTACAGCCACTTTGTTAATACAAAGGCCTTGTCATGTTTGCATTAACGTGCATCAGAATAAAAGCGTCTGATGACTCAGAGCCCCTTCAGGTACTATGCTGCTACATCCAGTGACAGAATGTGTCATGGTGAGCTAAGCGACTTTTCATCCTTGATAATGTATAAACTCTGTATGCAGCCGAGTTACGGCCTCTCGATCAGTTTATTGTCAGTGCTCCAAATGAAACACCAGAAGATTCGCATAAAACGTATTCATGTAGAAAGTGGAAGAAACGTGCCCGTAAACCATTGTTTTTAGTATAAAAGAGAGGCTGTGAATCTGCCCAATCCTTCTAAATTTGGACAATGCATTGTTTGCTCCCGATTCTCCGTTTACGCAGAAATACCTAAGGAGAATGATAGGCATGACACAACGTCTTACTGTGTTAAAGGTGTATTTGTTTCAAATTAAACAACGCTAGTAATGAAGATCACTCGTCTTCTCGTGAGCTGTTTCCAGGCTACTGGGAGAGAGGCATTTTGCAAAATCACACAGCAACCTGGGGGAAAATTGGTGAGCTGAATTAACAGCCTCGCTTCTAACATTCACGTCGGTTAAGAGTGTCGTTTAGTTGAAACCGAGTTTAGACAATACATCCGACTACATTGCAGACTATCTAGAAGAGAGCAGACTGTCTTATGCAAACCTTGTAGGTGAACTCAGTGACTGCGAGAGTATTAAATTGAAAAGAACGATCTGTTATGGGAACGAAAGTCCAGACACCTAATGGTAACTTACTACAAGCACACGTTAGTGTGTGATCTGCCAACAGATGGCCAACGACAGCGGTAAAATGTTGAACTTAGTTTCAACCTATGGGGGATTATCGGATGGTCAGGTTACGTGAATTATCGATTTGGTCCTTTACTAGGTGTAGTGGGACGTTGATTAAATACCTCAACTGATGATGGTGTTACGTCGGAGTTACACTTTGCACCAGCCACAACTGGGGTGATGGGTGGGCTATTTCTATCTATCAGTGCGATCTGGGCTTAAGGAGGTGGTTTATATGATGTTTATTTCAATCGGGTCGAGCTACCTCATGATATTAGAAGAATGTCACTTCCAAGAAGCGCCATAAGTAGGTTTAACACGGGCTAGATTGGGCAATGAACATTTATGTTGTGTGACCAGATTAGCAAGATTTCAACTATCTTCAGGTGTCCAAAATGAACGTGGTTTCGCTAAGACTTCGTGAAATTACCCGCTTCTGGTATGGAAAAATTTGACCAGACTGCTTTTGACAGTTACACTGCTTTCTTTCAATAGCTCACCAGAAGTTAGAGGATACTTTGTTGCGCAGGAAGAAACTCGTTGTTTTTAGTTTTGATTAACAATGAATAGGAAATTTAACGTGGATATAGCGTCGTTCCTAAGCAACACTTTCATGTTTCCCACTGGTCTCGCCGTGATATCCTTTCTCTGTATCAGTTGTAGAACTTTAGTCTTCAACTTAAGTAAACTTGCTGTCGATCCATCCCACAAATTTGATTTAAGTATCGGTGTCAAAACTGTCTTTTGCTACTGGACAGTATGGTGGATGACTCGTCTCAACATTGTAAGGACGGCAACATTGCGAACGCACATTTGGCAGGTGAGCCCATTACAGTAATCCTGTGAGTTAGATACAAATCATCGTATAGCACCATGATATCGCAAGAGGCACACAACGAAAGATTGTCTTTGCGCGATGATTGCACGTGACATATTTCAACCACCAGTTACACCTCACGCAATGCCCTCCCAATTCATTCCAAACGACGTAATCTGTTCTCCAGTTCGGTTTATCCCAAGTTGGTTTATCCCAAACAGAAATGACTCCAAAAACAAATGACATCACATTAAAAATTCCAACTGTGTCAGCGGGAGTTTATGAACGGCAACGGATATAGCTGAATAACGTTTGCGGTCGCTGCACTAGCGCATCCCTGAAGACCCGTAAGCTCCCTGTTCAGTGTGGATGTCTCCCTCTGCAGTAACTTCACTGAAGAAAACAAGGTGTTTTGAAATGAGCCTCCCTGATTTTGAAGGCTTAAAACCCGATGCGAAATTCTGAACAACGTACCGACTTCTACTGAGATATCGGCACAAGATGTTCTGAAAACGCACAGTGAACAGAAATTTCAAACATCATTTAAAGGCAATAGTGGGTTTCCTGAATCTATTGACGAAGTTCCTCAATGGTAACTGTTAGATACGATTTTATTTTACCGTCCAATTTACGCATCTTCCAACCAGCTATGCACAATCATATACATGTCTGTAAATCGTTGGCTGGTCAGTGTAAATTTTCGAAGGTGAACAGTATGGGAAGATGTAATCATCATCATCATCATCATCATCATCATCATCATCATC
>QNGE01000187.1:131509-192684 GCA_008508345.1 Paragonimus westermani
ATTCATGGTTGTGTGTGGGCTGAGATACTGCCAGGACGCCCAGACCTAGACAGGAGAACGATTAGGGTTCTCAACCAAAGCCTTTGGCTCAAAAGCCTGTACCGCAAGGCAGCGGGTGGGTGGCGGTGTACCAGGACTGGTACGTTTTTCAGGAAGGGATGCCAACCATTTTCCAACCCCCAACCTGGAGGACCAGGAGACTGTGGTTTGTCAGACCTCTACCTGTTGGCCTGCCTGGTATGAGTAATTCTGTCCAGTTTAGCCCAAAAGGTCATAGAGATGCGCAAGCCGTCACACCACGTCAGGGTCCAGTCTCACCGTGAGCTTAATCCACTATACATACACGAACCCATTGCTAGTTATTAAAACCTGGTATACATTCTTTGCGAACTGGGTTGTTGAGAGAAGCAGCGTGTGGATCACATAACACGTAAACCGTAGGTTGAAAAAGTAGTACACGATTGTACTAAAGTGTACTTAACTCAAACCAACATAAAATTTACTGAGCACAACTACCGTCGCAGATGTTTCATCGCGTGCATAGACAAATCGTACTTAGTAGGACAGGCAAGCCGTCGCCATGTAACTGGGCCAAAAATGTGCATGCGAGGAAAACGGAGACGTTATTGCTTACAATCGGTCGGTAGTTTAATTGGTGGAACCATCCAAAAGTTCATAACAGGGCACCGCCAAAAATCAGCATCGTTTCAGTTGCTTGATTATTGATGCACAGAAGATTTTCACCATGAGGTTTGAAGGCTCGTTCTGAGTAGGTGGAATTGTTGGCACAGTGATATGGGAGAAGTTCAATCTTCATTTGAGAATGAGGAGTAGTCACACACATTGCTTCATTTAATCGTTGGAAACTAAAATTGTGCGTACGGCTGGCCATACTTAAGTCCGAACGGATTAAATATAGTATCGCTTCTATTGGACTTCACCAGATTTCTCTCAGTCACTGCGATGTTTGGAAGGAATCGGTCAGAGAACAGATCTTGGAGAATCACTCTCAAGCTATCCAGCGTGTTGTTCACTTTTAACATTTCACCCATGATACAGAAAGCTTTCAAACTGATGATTTGATCAGATGAACTTTCCACCGATTCCCACTACTCTCTTATATAAAAGTAAACTTGATTTTTAATTAAATCATCCGAATGTTTGCAGCCACTCGATTTGTGTCTTGTTTTCTGAATCCTTCAATCTCCTACGACTAGCATCTCGGATGTACTATTTGCTTTAGTCAATATGCACTTGATCCATGACATGTCGTCTTCAGATTCTTTTTTTTTGGGTTCACATCTAGCTTGTTTTAACCACTCCAAACTAGTGGCTGGTTCACCTGATCTAAGGGAGGAGCTTATTGTGAAAGATAAACCGTTATGAATAAACATCATGACCCACTTTTCTTGACAAATGAAATCACTGAACTATATCCGTAAGGAATTTCATAAACTTAAGGGAGTATGAACTTCTGCGTCACTGGAATGGGGGAGTTTATCTGATTTAGCGGCCTACCAGGGACATGGAATTTCGGTAGAATTCAGATTGTTGAGTTCCTTTGTCTGCTCCCCTTCATTATAACTGTGCATGACCGCCGTTAGGAAATCAGTCCGTATAACTGAACATGGTTTGCGTCCGGTGTGCAAATTTGTTTGTGCAGATGCCAATACTTCTCTTATGTGACCACTTACCTCTGAGCAGCGATGTACGTTGATTTTGGTGCCCCAAAGAGATAACCGCTCTTCCATAAACAATACGACCCCTATATAAAACGGTTTTTGATTTAGACAGCCTGAAATTCATGCTGAGTTGCCATCTGAACATGAGGTCTCAAGTTTGATGGAACAAATTGCAATGTGGGTTGGTGCTCAACCTTGGACAATGTTGAAGGTTAACCGAGTTTAACCTAATGAATGCCAATAACTACTGAACTGTTACCAATCTGCAACCATGACCGTGGTTGCGTGAATTGAGGGATTGAACAGCCCTGATACCAACTACCAGCCGTAATTCAATGAAACTGGTAGGCATCTTTTTGCAGACGCTATATACATCTCGGTCGTTTTTAATCTGAATATCACTTCACGTGAAAAACATGAGTACAGATGATTTTCACATGTCATTGTTTCCATTAACAGCTCCTGTTCCGACGTGTAATTTGCGAGATTGGTACCTACATACAGTACAGGAAGAACACACAAATTCGATGATGTGGGTTATAACAACGTTAAAATCTGGAGAATTTTGCAAACAGCAAACGAGGATTTAAAATCCATCTGTTATTCTACCCTACCGACTTCATTATTACATTCCTTGCCATAATGTTTTTTTGATCGGAATTCAAAAAAGATTCTAAGAACAGATCTCTACGAATTTGAATTTTGCGGTGCAGTGTTTTTTATTAGTAATTCTGATTCCACTTTCATCCATAGAAGAAATGTTTCAAGTGTTCTTTCTTTGAACTTTTATCCACACACACTGCTGAGCACAATACCCGTGCTAATCGAACGTGAAATGATGTTTGCCTCAAACTGTCCGACTGAAACGCTGAATTACATGTCGAGCCCAAGTTATTTACTTACCGATTACTGCAAATTAATTAACCATTATTTAAGTAGTTTTAACTGCATAGACAGTGATAATTTTGTGGGCGTAACAAGTCGTGAGTATTTGTCACAATTTACAAAGCTTGCACACATATCAACTGACCTTAATTCTACCTCTGTCAACACTTGTTTATACTTGAGAACGGTTGTTCTTCTTTGTAGCTAACCTCGTAGGCACTTTTGTTGGGTTATTTTCAGCGTAGTACTTAGGGAAACCTCGCCGTCCTTTCCGAATGTGTTATATGGGAGAGCACCATTTTGTTCACGGCTCAGCAGTTTCCGTTGCTTGACGACTGCTTTGAGAGGAGGTTTTCACAATTTTAAGATGTGTGGATTCGAAAACCTTCCTAGCTATCGCCACAAAAACCTGACTTAATTCGTACACGTATTGATGTTTAATTACGCTGCATTCACCTTTCGGTTTTATTAGCTTAGTGGACAAAGTATCATTTGTTGTCACAATCACAAATGACTTCTTATAACTCGCTTCATTCAGCAAATGAATGTGTACGAATGCACATGTACCATAAACCTCAGTTGGGCTGTGAAAAAATGCTTAGGTAATGTTAAACTCTTAGTTTAAGTGAACATTTTGGAGCATAGCTTAATGAGTGAAACCTCGCAACTTGAAGCATCTGCATCGTACAGGGTGGAAATGTAGTTATAGGCAAAATCTTGTTGTCCTCTACCGGTTATTAACGAGATATCAGCAGTGCGAAATCCTTAAGTGCGGTATTCTTTGCGCGAAAAAATTAGATTATCTTTATTATGAAGTTTAAGTTGTGATAGATAAAACAGATGTTACTCCTTACTTTTGTCACTGCTGCTCTCTCTTATAACGGTTCGGAATTCCAAGTTTTATTTCGGTTTGAGCAAACCACACGATTAATGTGCAACAGTCTGAGTCGTTTTTCTAACATATTAAGTCATCATTGACCCATTTCCTGGCTACGATTAGTTTTCAACTGTAAACAAAACAGACTGAACGGTAGTTGTCAAAGTGGATTCAGTGAGCTAAGAAACGAAAAACAATGTTATCATTTCTTACTGTATCACGGTTGGAACGGAGAGAGTTGGGGAGCATACTGGATAGTACAGTTTCTCATCCGTATGAGATAATTTCTAAGACCATCACATAAGCAACAATTTCAGCAAGTGTGTTTTATTATTGTTACTAAATACTAGTCTACGTTGACAGTAATTAATGAATATTTTCACTCTAGATAAGTAGATTAGATTGTAAGGCATTTGTTTGGTACACAAAATAGGATTCGGGAGACTTACGTAAGTGACCTCAACCACTTGAGCCAACTGTCCTTATACAGAACGGCGAATGAATCTTGGATAGGTCAACTTAGTATGAGCCATTAGAACCTCCAGACCTCTCTTTCCAAAGGTAGGCGGTGCTACTTCGGAGGTAGTGTGGAGCGATATTGTTAAGTTGGAAAGCAGGAACATGATGTACCTTCAGAATGATGCTCTACGACACGGTGGATGCTCACCAATTATGTTTAATAATTCGACTACATTAAAACAACTGAGTGTATCGCAACTTCTCATTCAACGTGCAATTAACTGGGGGCCATCTCCGTGCTGGTTTCGTTCGTAGGATTGTCATGCTAATATGAAACGGGTGAGCTTTTAGCGCACCATCGGACGCATCGACACAGTTGTGCACGCAACAAACAATCTTCAACCTAACATCTACTGCATGGTATGTGACAAGTCTGTACGGTGCACGTGTTCACTTACCGGTTCCAACACGATCTGGCTAACTGCTTCGCTTGTTCCCCAAGTTGACTCAGTGAACCAAGCTAACTTGGGTGCTGTTTTGTAATCCACAGCTCTAGCGTTTTGTGCACTATGTCAATTGAATTCCACCCTGATCTCTTCTTCCCAATCAGTACAAAATCAACCTCCTTAATAAAAAGTCTTTTCTATTCATTGTTGCTTGCCAATCTTCCTTTCAAGTTCAAATCTTGCAGTTCCTGCTGCTTTTGCCTACTCAGTAGAGGATTATACTAGTCAAATCAGGTGATCGTCACTTTCATCGTTATCACTCTTCTGTTGATTGGGTGAAATGATCTCTACTGAACCAGTGTGTATTTTCCCCCACTGTCTGCATAGCGATAGCTGACTTATTCAACGACCATGTGTATTGTGCACGCATACCCTTGCCTACCCTCACGAGGCTGCAAACCACTCTAAAGTATCAGTGAAGTGGTACAACCGATTGGTTCTTCTTCCGTGCACATTCATTCTTTCGATAGCTTTTTCAAGTAAATACCTCTTACAGTGTTTGACAGGACACTCAGTTAGAGCCGTTCACACTATATGCAGATCAGGTGAGTGGATGTTGCTTAGTAGGATTTACAGTTGTGGACACTGACTGTGCACCTGTGTTGGTCACCACATGTGCTTATCGAATTGTCGGTAATACCATTGATCCACTTGGTACAAGCTATTGTGTGGGAGCCAAACAGTGGAACACAAGCCCTCATATTTCCGTACAAACGCGAAGAGGAGCAATAATTTGGCGTGAATTACGCACTCTTGACCGTTTGTAAATATACCGCAGGTAGTGTGGATAATAAACATCAGAAATCCGTATTTATGATCCAATGTTCAAGTGTCCAACGGTTCATCATCATTTTGTCCGTTGATCCAGCCTTCGACTGCTTGCATACGTATTACAGATAAAAAGCATGCACGACAGTTGGAACACCATACTTTTTAAAGAAATGAACTGGATTTAAGTGACAGATATATGGAAGAATATTTAACGCTGACAAAAATGTTGAGCAAAGCCTGTCTGCGTATTTCACTTTTGCTACATCTACTGATGCAGGTGTGTTACAGATGCTCCCAATGAACCGTAAAAAGATGTCAGTGCAAAACGGTAAGTGGTTTAGGGAAACGGGTTACCAGACGCTGACGTAGCTTATAGTACTATAGTACAGACCTTATGAACCGTAAAAAATATTCCATACTGCTCATTACTAGTACAACTTAGGTCAACACATTTGGGAAGAAAGCAAAGCGTTAATTTTTACTCATGACAATTGTCATCCGGGTTTGCACGTACTTATCTGGAGTGAAACTTAAATGTCAAAACCGAGAGCTGTGACACAAACACTGACCTCCATTTGTTCGTCGGCAACCTCAACAACTTACTGTTATAGAGCTAGTTCCCTTCAGAAGCTTAAACAAAACGTTTAGAAAACGGAAAGTGCTAAAAGCGAACGTTTCATTTCATCAGCCCAAAGTGTATTACTAATAAGTAGTGTGGCAGATTAATGAATTTAAATGAGACCCAAATGTGAAAAGTCAGGACTTCGGCTGGATTCGAACCAGCGACAGACACAGCATGCCTCAACGTGGCAAGCGCTCTACCAGCTGAGCTACGAAGCCACACCGGGAGCTCGGAAATTTCACATTTAGACCCTGTTACCCACCCGTCCCACTGTCTCGGAAATTTCACATTTGGCTTCCAGCCAAACCCCTGACTTTTCACATTTGGGTCTCATCTAAATTCATTAATCTGCCACACCACTTATTAGTAATACAATTTCTATGCTCAGCAGTGGCGTTGGTAGATTCCAGCGTGAACTGTTTGAGAAATCCTGCCGGGGCAGTCGATCATCTGAATTATTTGGTGGATTCCATATGAGACAGTGGGACGGGTGGGTAACAGAGTCCAAATATGAAATTTCCGAGCTCCTAGTATGGCGTCGTAGCTCAGCTGATAGAGCGCTCGCCACGTTGAGGCATGCTGTGTCTGTCGCTGGTTCGAATCCAGCCGAAGCCCTGATTTTCACGTTTGGGTTTCATCCAAAGTGTATTAGACAGAACAGAAACTACCTGTGCAATCAACTAACGGCTGACAGTGTCACCTCATACTGTAACTGCTACTCTGTATGTAACCGAAAAGAACGTCACTTCAACAGAACCGATAGTTGTTTGAGCTCCAGAGTGAAGGAACGTTCGTCTAAATGGATGCACACGTCTGGGTTATCGAAAACAGCAGTGTTGTGCAAACAAACGGTCAGCCGGTATTTACAGTCGCCAGATCCGTCCTGAACACTGGTCACTTTATCGATCCAGCTTGTTTATTAAGAATCGTATCCGGTCATTCTAAACCGAGTTTCTTGCGGTTTACTGAGACGGTCACAACAGAACGATTGGAAGCGGTCTTGCGTGTTCAGAAAAATTGTTCGTGAACTTGACCCTGTCGTGAGCTTAATGACTTTATCCAACCCGCCCACTGACTGTTCATCCCATCTCCCCTCTAATCGACTGATGTGAAAATCACTACATGTTATCGCGAATATGGTACTGGTAGGTCAACACGAAATGCCAGTTCTCCCTGTTCTAATGCACAATAAGTATCTTCTGTTCGAAACTATACCCTGGCTGGGGAGTTCCATCAACACCATTCATGCTTATACTTATACGTTTTCGCTAGCAAAACTAGCGAGGCAAATTGTACGGTATTTACAGTGACACTGTTTAATAATACCTAAATCCTAACAGCCACAGAAGAGGTGAGTTGCTCTTCAGAACACAATTGCTCATGGTGATTTATCAATAGTTTAAGCCCGTAACGTACATACAATGCTCAATTTTCTCAGTGCGCTGGTTTCAGGCTAGGTGTTAACCATTTTACAATGTCATTTTCAGTTGTTTCATTTCGAACGCTTTGCCTACTGCACAACTTGAGTATGTGGTTAGTTTACGTACAAGATGAGAGTACATTTCTATTATGGTCTTCGTAACTAGTACCACATGAGTTCTTTTTATTTTGCTCATATCTTCTGACGTTTTCTCGAACTTCGAATTCAGTCTTATTAATCCTGTGGTCTAAATCAGCCTTGTTTGAACCATTAGACGTTACGGCATGGATTATCATAAATTGAGAAGAGTGGGTTAATGATAGGAGACAACTATACAAACAAACTGGCGTCTGACATGTTTTTGTGCAAAGGTGCTGGCCTGTTCACAAGGAAGATATCAACAGGCTTGCTGTGTTTGACCATCGTTGTCTCCGCCAATTAGCCAACATTAAGTGGACTGATCGCGTGAGCAATGTGGCGGTTCGCCGGCGCGTATTCCGGAACGCTCAAGATGCGCGATCAATCGGTCAACTAATTACGTTGCACAGCTTGCGATGGCTGGGTCACGTGCTCCGCATGTCAGCTGAGCGTTTACCGTACCGGGCATTATATACTGAGGTCACCAACAGCTGGGTAAAACCTCGTGGTGGTCAAGCAACAACATGGTCACGAAATATGAAGACTGACTGCTCCATTGAGCAAAGTGGACAAGCATCGCCTGCCTGGCTGGGGTTCTCGTGATCACTCAAACCGCTGGTTAGATACGCTATCCGAGATGGCGGTGTGTTGTAGTCAACGGGGTGCCTGTATCCATACCACTTCTAGTTCTTCCGCTTAGTCTTCTTTAATATTTGTTGGTCTTCTTAGTAACGTTTCCTTCCAGGATATTCCACGCCACTGTTGAGGTGAGCGGCGGCCCGAGCCACAGTACCTTTGGTCAGGCTCATGGCTGTTATGATGATGATGATGATGATGCTGGAGATACAACTTCAATGAGACTACAGCAGATGTAGGTAAATGCTTATACAGTTTTGATTGTTATTGTCACATGTAAAGGAACAGAAATGATCAGAATGAAGTATTGTTGTTGTGATTTTGAGGATAAAAAATATCAGCGTTTCTCTTGGTTTAAATTCATTGGTACTCCAGTGTAGTTTCGCGAACAAATTTACGGGATTTCAGACAGCAAGTGGGCTGATATTTGCGGGAAAATTCTTTTTTTGCTGTCATGTTGTCAGAATTACAGTCGGTCTCTCGCACATCTTGTTAGCTAAAAGCATTGGTTACAGTGCATAACAGGCACTGTCTTCGTGCGGCAACATCCCATGTTTTGTGTACACATGAGGGACTGTTTATAACCAGCTAGTTATCGGATTGGCTAGTCCAGTCTTATGACCCTTGTTTTTTTTGCTGCACTCTGTATTGAACGCCTGTCTGTAATGTGTACTTTTACAAGTGATCTTTCACGCCCTGCGAAAATCCACACAGCATAAGTAACGCCAAGCAAACGACTGTGCGCCCACCTGACAGTGTTAGCGAGCTAAAGTTCCAGCATCTATCACGTGTGCGCACGCGCGATTGGGCACGGAGA
The DNA here is from genome assembly GCA_008508345.1 of Paragonimus westermani. Classification (NCBI taxonomy): domain Eukaryota; kingdom Metazoa; phylum Platyhelminthes; class Trematoda; order Plagiorchiida; family Troglotrematidae; genus Paragonimus; species Paragonimus westermani. The sequence continues at coordinate 140,323 of QNGE01000187.1, forward strand.
AGTTGATTGCTTATCGAGCAGACGTCCAGATGTCCAGTCGACAGACAGGCGATCGCCATGCAACCGGTCGCGTTGCGTGCATTAGGAAAGTTTGAATGTCTACAGTCCAAATGTTTGAGATCGGAACAATAAGGTAAACTAGCTGAAGGTTAATGTCGATCAGCAGACTGCCCTACCGTTGATCAAATGCTTCAACATGTAGCAAGGAGACAACGGTAACCAACAGGAATGAACACGGGCAAGGAGATTACGAACTGAGCAAACGGATAATGATAGTTCAGTCATGAAATAACCTAAAATATACCATTACTATGGAAAGCCGATTGGACTGATGGAAAGTCAAATAATTTAGAGGCAGATGCTTCTTGCTCACTTTGAGATAATTTTAAACTGCACACTCGGGTTGATTAAGAAAGTCGGTTTTTATATTAGGACGGAGGTTAACAGGACAGCGACTGCGTCTCCCCTAGACACAATCGGCTGGGTGTTCCAAAATGCTAATCGGGTGGTGCCTTATGTGAGAAACGTAGCACAGTGGTTATTTCATTAACGAGTGGCCAGATTGCAAATCCCAACCACAGCAATGTTATGCTCTACTAAAGAGTTTTGGCGAAAGTGAAACTCGTAGATTAATTCTTTTCAGAAGGGAGATGCCTGGGAATTCGACGAGAAGATGAAAAGTGCAAGAGCAAGAGCTAAATGCTTTATTTCAAATACCACAACTCATAAATAATATATATCTAACTCATCCACTTTAATCCGGATTTTTTGTTAGTTAACTGGACGGTCTATCGAAAGAAAGCATAAGTGCTTATGTCTAGAGAGAGAGTAAACTGAATATGCCGAATGTACTGTCGCACAACATTCTAACGTTCAACATTTTAGCATGACATTCAACAATACACAGATAGACACAGTCAACAGTAGTTAGGTAAATCCCCCAAACAGCCGTACATATTTAATCACCTACGGGAATGCTTGAAAAGGGTGATCCTGGTGTGTTCTGATTAGAGAGAGCTTCAAGGTCTTATACGAGAAGTCCCGGCTACACAGTAAATTACAAATGTGTGACGATTTTGAGACACTGATCGTCTAGCCATTCGTTCATGATTAATGGGAGGACGTCTGACATGCGTAGAACTTTGTAGGTTATGATTAATTCTAATCGTAAATGTACATTACTGATAGAATTTCTAAACAAGCGATCGTTTTAAGCCAATGACCCTCAGACAACACTGGGTCATCTCCCCCTACCAGTAACCAAATATTGTGAATAGAAAAATGTGGGACATAGTATTCCGCACTTTTGACTTTAATGATATCAAACGTTCGTCATCCGAGAAGCGTTTGTGAATGTGACTGACGTCAGTAATACGGATTTTTCGTGTCACTATTTACTTAACAGATGGCAGCTTTACCGCCGTTTGAATGTTTTCATCAACCCTTCGTTTGTCCACTCAGCCTGCATTACAGGTTCAGACCGTCGAAACGGTAACTCAAAACAGAATAACCCTCGTTCACCTACCGTGACTGAAGGAAACAGATGGTGCGCTGACCCCTAATCAGATGCATTTTAAATGAATGACACTGTCTGGCTAGACTACGTGTTTACAGACAACCCCAGGGAACAACGGCGTATTGTCTGAGTTAGTGGTTAACGAGTTGCTACCTCCAACAGTGCGGATGCTGGAGCCGTTTGCTAAACGTGACTAGAATACATAAGAAATAGCTCACTATATAGTCATTTCTCATCCAGAAGCGTGTGCTCCATCGGCCAAAGGAGACTCAATCTCTGGCTCAGTGAATATGGAACCGCAAGTGAATCTAGGGGGCTATCCCGTTGCTCCTAATTTACTGGTCTAGTCCTATATTTGCACGCCGGTGGGAGAGGGAATAAGCGAACCAATTTATGAAGGAACGGAAAGTTTGATTTTTAATTGAGAAATCTTCTGTCAAACATACCTTTTGATCAAACAACGAAGCCAACATAACTATTGACAACTGTCGAACGAAATACGTCCCCATCATGGAGTGGCAATAAAAATGTTTGTTAGCCGTTTCGGGTTTTTTCTGTGATCCATAGGAAAACCTCTTGACAGCCAAAGTCGTAGTAACTGTTGGAATACGGTCAACAGTTCCAGTCGACCAGCTGCGCCATATAAACACCATTTAACGCTGATCAGAAGAGCGCGGAACGATAATCGAATCAGCAACCTCCTGAACTTTACCCTCTGGTGCCAAAAATTCGAAAAGGCTGACGTACATCCTTAAGCAGAAACTGGACAGAACTGTTGGAAATGCCCAAGCCTTAGCGATCTGGTGAGCAAGTTTTACATAGGCCATAGTGTCCTTGTTCCTTCTCGTTACAACTTTACACTTGTGTGCTGGCTGGGTAGCCAGATTAACTAAAACAATTTCCTAGTAATATGATTGTTTCTGCACACATCAGTCACATGATATTTATTGAACTTCGATCGTTCTTTCAGGCACCATTTCGCGCTCGTTCATGCAAGCTGCACATATTTCTTCTCCCAAATTCGAAAGCAGCGGCAAATTATTATTTCATGCATAAATTTTTAACCTAGGACGTATAGCCCCAAAAATCGAATGTGTGATGTGATATTGCCAACTCACTCTTTCCGGATTTTCAATTATCAGCTTGTAAGTGGGCTGGGTCGCCATAACATTGTTTTATGGGAACGCTCGTGGTATTCGTTTCACTCCACGGAACAGAATCTTGACATACCAGTCAGTCTTTCAGACTTCACTGAATCATCAACTGCTTTGCTATTTGTCGGTCTATATACCTAATTTGATGGAAATGTGTTGAGTCGAATGTCTGAATGAAGGTCACACACGACTGAGGAGAGTGACTGGGTGAACAATTGGAATACATCAGGGGTGAAGTGGATAACAGTCAGTGGGACACCTATAACAAAATCGAATGGCTTTACTCAGTCCACATGAGTAGATCTCAGCCACTGGAGATACATAAATTTGTAGCTTTACACAAGTTTTCCTACGGCGGTTTAAGGAAATAGATACGGTTTTCCGCGTGAAATATTTTGGGTGTTTTTGAAGAAGTAATTTGCTGTCGTATAAAGGCTGAAAGAAAGGAATAGCGGAGCTCAGTGTACAATAGTTGGGATCACCTTCAGACACAACCTGTTGCTTTAGTCCCAAATTTACGACATAGCTCACTGGTCTCGACTAAATAAGAATGAAAAACATAATATTTTACGTTGTCCAGTCTAAAGCCGGCCTTCCACGACCGGTTTTATCCTTGTACAGATTGAGGTAGTCTGAATGCGGATCGGATTGTCCGAAGCTCTTATTGGCTGGGTGAGTCTGGTGCCTCATAACATGAAGTGTTTCTGACATGTTCCTCACTCAGACAGGTTCCACCTTATAATTTGAAACACGGAAGGCGCTAAAAGTGGCTGGCAGCGAAAAGGTGAGTAACATAAAATAAAAATCTTCACGAGTTCGAGGGTTCACGACAACAGTTAGTACAAACTAACAATTCGAGTTGCACCATGTCCAACCAACCTAACGGATTGTAAATAGTTTATACCTTAAAAATATTTCGAGGAACGCTATAGCATTGCGCGTCAGAGTTGTTGATAAAGAGCTCCAAGGGAACCTCTTCAGCGAAGAAAGTAATTATCTTTACCAAATCAACCCGTGTTAATGCACGTACTTTTTCCAGGCATCTCAAACTAATTATGAAAAATTTTGTTACTCTAAAGGTTAGTCTACTTGTTCCCGTTGAAACTCTGTTCAGGGGTAGTAGTACACGTGTGAACCAGTTGGTAATATGTGCGGTTCTTGTGTAGACTGGCATCCTCTTATATAGGAAATAGTGACCAACGATCTTTGTTGCACTTAAACAAAAATACGTAAACAAACTTAGCTTTATGAAACTTGTCAGTTTGGATTGCCGACTGTAAACATGTTGGCATGTACATTATATGCAAAGCTTAGTGTAACCATGACCGATTTGCCCGAGTTCATGTTAGCAATAAAACTGAGCAAAGTTTATCTTAGTGTTTGACAAACCGTCTGCTTGACCACACATAATATCAATCATGGTCCAGAGAAACGTCTATTGCTTTTTCTTATTCATTGGCTCATAAAGCATGTCAGTGGGTTTAATCTGCAGGTAAAAATGGAACCTGTCAAGCTATCTTAGTCTATGTGTATCATGGATGACGATTCCTGTACACAGGAAGAATTGAGTGCGGAATTATCTTTGCCAATCATATACCGTTACTCAAACAAACATGGCTGACGGTATAAATTCTGTGTGAGTGAGAGCACAAACACAATGCTTCATATCTAGTCAACACAATCTCTTCAATTCCACACAGTCGGATTAAAAAGAATTCCCTAATAAACGCAGCTGAAACAGTAAACTAGGATGCCGGTATGTTTCTTATAGGACCTGACATTGGTACATTCTGTGAAGACGCTATGCCATTTCATCGACGCTAAAAAGATCGGCTGGGAGATATCATGCACACGTAGAGTAGGTCATAGTATGAGTTTCTCGTATACTTACTGAGTTAACTGCACCTGTGGTCCCTGAACGACCATGAGTAGTAGTACGGTTTACCCCCTTGGAATTCAAACGGCTACTCGATGTTCGTGACGCAGTTAAACTATATCGAAGCATGTGCGAATTTTCAAGTCAGATTACGAACAGTGCTCGTGATACTGGTGTAATCTTAGTACGAGCATGTACAACATAATGCCAAACACCCAGATTGTTTATCTCTTGATACACGTTGTTTTCTGATATTTTGCTTTCAAATAGTGTAGTTCAGAGCAACCTCATCCTCACCAAACACAATTCAACCTTTGTGACCGAAGTCGTTTTTTGTTTCAATGCCGTTGATCCCGCTGGTTCAATGAGCATTTCATACGATATAACGTATTTCTTGTTGAGGGCGTCCCTGGATTAAGAGAGTACTGCAAAAGCTGAATAAAAATTGTCTGACGAATTCTACTAAGTGAGAGTCCAACGCCCACACAATTACAGGTTTTAGCGGAAAAAACTACAGCGCTATTACTAATTTGCATGGCACACAGTACCAAAGTGATCTGCAGTCTAATTAAACTCGAAGAAGAATTAAACCTTTTCCGCAGAATATTACGGGTTACTTAGGATCTTTCTGTATTGAGCACATGAGAGAACGTATGATGCTGCCTAAGCCCATAACTGTTTCAAAAATGACTGTCTTCCTCATAGTCCATTTTAAAGGAGAGGAAGAGTATGAAAGATCAAAACAGCGCCTACCGAAACGTATAGAAAGAACTTACCCATTCGTTTGTTTGTGCATAACTGTGAAAACCCAGACGACCATCGTTCAACGAATCAAGCATAAGCTACCTCGTCAGTCTCAGTCCTCACTTCTATAACAGCTCACTTACAGTTTTAATGTCAGGTGTATCGGACACCCAGTGAAAATATTATCCAACCTCGTCGCTCAGCATTGCCCAAAATCCCTCAGTACTGAAATTATCACATCCGTCAAGCATCGTCAGCTATCTTTAACATACAAAGAATGTTTAGCAAAAACCTCTTGAAAGAAAAACGGCTATCTACAACAGAAGCGATCAATGCTTGCTGTCTAATACCAGACTTCTGTAGAAAAAATGCAAACTTCACAGTTACTGTGGTCATAGTTACGGCGATGGACCCGTTCTTTGCAAAACCGCAAGCCTTTATTTGAACGACTTATTTTGGACCCACCAGTCTCTTTGAGAAATTTAATAACGATCAGCCTGTCAAATGATTCACATCTGAACCGTTCAGTCTTGTTATGAAACTGTTTGCTCGTATTCCTACCTATTTGACTGTTTGACCGATGTACTATATTATCGTTGTTCATAATTTTATTGCTTATCATTTCCGTTGCATTTATTGACATTGAGTCTCAATCGATCACTTGAAATTATATGCTTCTTGCTATATGTGTAAACAACAGAAGTGAATTATTTAAAAGAAGTTTCTTTGCTAGTTGCACGCTGTTCGTATTGTTTCACAGCTTGTTTAGTGCTGAAGGGTTAAGTCAAATCGAAAATCACTCTGGTTTGCTAATAAGAGGCGGACGGTAAGCACTTAAGCAGGTATACACGATTATGTCAGTGGACAAGATTATAAACGTGGACGTAGAGTTGAGTGGATAAAACGGCTGTTATGAACCACAAAAATGACTGGCAAGCTGAAAATTTAAGAGAAACTACTAAGTTGGTTACAGTAGAAACTTATGGAAGTTTTACCCATTTTTAACAAAGAAGTAGTAAGAGATATTGGAAAAAAATCCAAGCGGTTTGGATGGACGATTACAATGAACAAAACCTACGAATACATTTCCGAGGAAGTTCAATCACAAATCAGTAAGTGTATCCTACAACGCTCGTGTAAACGTCGATCATATGGAAAGCCCATATCTGCTTGTATTTAATTATTGCACACCCTAAGTCTAGGACGGTATATGTTTCCAAACCGATGTTGTGGGCACCAGACAAAAAGTTTTTAAGGGTTAGTCATTTTAGGAACAGATGTTCAGTGATAATGAGCACGTCAGTTTGCACCGGGAAACTGCCAGTCATCGGACGTCTGCGGGAAATTACCCTGAATTTTTGCTATCCCTTTGTTTTTTGGTGATAATGGACGAATACATCAACAAAATGCATATTCACTATCATACTAGGTAACTATCTCAGGTTTTATTTAGACCGTTGTTTAGTGACCAGCCATTCCATGGTTCCCGGCTGCAACTGTGTTTCCCCGCCTGTCCGTTCTGTACGCATATTTCTCTGCACGTATGCCATAGGAGGCCTGATACGAACTTAATGCCACTTTTTTCAGTCATGCAAATAATTGCACGTAGCCGATGTTTACTACTCTCCTAACGACTCATCTGCCATTAGATGCTTCAAGGTCGTTTAATCCGTATCTTTTCGAGCGTTGATGGTACACTACGTACTTTTCGTTCAGCAGACTTTTGAGTGTAACCGAAAGGCCTGAGGTCCACTTTGCGTTCTTTTTCTTTCTTCTCTTGGTTCCTACTGGTGATCTCAGATTAGGTTAGAATTAATTGTTTATAAAAACATCCAAATATTGTTGGAAATGTACAGTTTGTTTCCGAATCCCACCGCAATCTATTTATTCGATGCCTCTTGGGACTCCACTTCGACTGTTCCTTAGGAAAGGCGTTCTGATTTGTTAGCGGACTAGAATCAATCGAATATCCACTTATCCACTACACTATGTTTTGGTCTAGCTGTCTTCACTGACTTTCCAGTCAACCGTCACAAATTCGTAAAGCAGTTTAAAATGACAACGGAAATCTCCAATTAAAGCAACATTCTCAATGTTGATCTAGCATGCAGATGCTTTTCCGAGTTGATACATTCAGGTAACGTTCAACATTCTAAGGAGAGATAGACAACTAGTTAAACAACTCAATGTTTTGATGACAGACAAAACAATCACGCTCAACCTGATCGCATCATTTCAGTAGCAGTGTCAGTGCAGAAGGTCTGAGTTTTGTGCGTTGAATAACACTCACAGTTGATCTCAAACTAAACATTCAAAAAGACACTTAAGCCAGCCTCTTTCGAAAATGTATTAGATTCGGGTTTCGTTGTCTCCACAACACGTCAGGTGTGCATACTGTTGATGTGACCGGTTATATTTATGCTTACAACAGTGTTGCCCACTGTGTCACTTGTCTGCACATTAGTTACGACTTAATTAGCACATTGGGCTCTTCGGTCATAGTTGTTTGTTAGAAGTGTTCATGTTGCCCCATCGTCTCGGGCTTATAATCAATCAAGCCCGAGCCTAGTGGAACAATTCGAAGGAAATTAATTGGAAAATGTTATTGAATATCGAATATGCGTCCAGTTATAAATGGTGCACACACTAAACAGCCTAAGAGACAAAAGCTTATGTATTGCGTTCACGAACCAGTGTTTGGAATGATCGTTTCAGACTATTCCAGTCAGTCCTCCAAATACGTTACAATGACGATTAAGACTAGCAAGCTATTTGGACCGTCAGCTCGGCTGTTTGAAAACTTTCAGTTGTTAAAGGTTTTGTTGATTAACGACTGGAAATCGTGTCTTCATACTGACTTGGTTAGACAAGCTTGTCGACCAAAATTCCAGTGATATATCCAGAGGACTGAAGCAGTTCAGCGTGGATCAGTAAAGATTGATTCAACAAGTTACACAACTTCTCGCAGTAAGCTTAGTTAAAACTATGTAACTTGTTCATAGTCTGTACCCAAGATACTACTGATTCCGAAGTTACGTTGACCACCTAGACAAATACAGTATGAAATTACACCACCATAAACAAACCATTCATTTGCATGCTCACTCTCTCTCTCTCGTACTTTATCCGATCCATCAATATCTCATTTGGTAGTTATTCTCAATTTAGACATTCAGTCATTGATTTTCAACTGCAAATCGATGGTGAGTTTTTTCGTTCTTGTACGAATCAGATGACTTACCCTCAGCAAGCGAGTTCAGACTGCATGCCAATCAACGATATTATATACAATCTAATAAAGCCCTATTCCCCTAAAAGATTCGTTCGTGTATTGAATCTTTATCGATGAGTTCTTCCTGATTCCCAACGTCTTTGTTCTCCAAAACATTTTTGCATTTGACCTTACGACTGCACCGATGTTCCAGCGTCTTGCTTCAGAGGAATAGCGTCACAGTTCTGTCAAACACGTCGTTTTGACGGTTTTAGGTGCGGGTTTGTTAAAGGACAGTAAGATCTATGGGCCTACTGATGAGATCAAACGAAACGTTTTTGAATTCAGCTCACAGAACCACAATTTGTGGACAACTTGTTTCTCATCGAAAACTGTCTGTGTTAGTAACGTCTCATCTCTGATTTGAAGGTTTTTAGACCAGGAGCAGTTTTTAACAACCGTTTCGAATTTAGCAGTCAGCGCCATATCTCATGCAATTGTTACCATACTGTAACAGGAATGCACATTTCCTAGCCTTAGGACAACGTACTGACTAAACACATAATAGTGTTTTTGAAAATAAAGTTGTATTGTGGTGGGCATAAACTGATGCGTTCTCGAAGATGGGGTGGACCGTTCGATAAAATAATTTGTTTCAATGAAGATGGTTTGTCCTCCAGGCATTCTTGGAAGCTGTTCTCAATAGTCGCTTGTAAATGGATCATTCTGACGTCCCATGGTGGATAACTTTTATGGTCTGTTTAATTGCTTTTGGTGAAGCATCATCAGCCTACGAGTACATTACAAAACGTATACCACAATAGTACGTTTGGATTCGAGCATATCATACTACAAGTAACGCGTGAGAGTTAGTTTCATTTTCCCAACTAATACATCTTGAGAGCAAATGACAATTTAATTCACTGCGATAACGCCCCGCAACGTAGTGTCCATCTGAGTTTTTGGATATGTGCAGAGAGCATCCCTACTCTAACTCCACATTTTATAAGGATGCACTCTCTCTGTACTTGGAAGGACAGAATCTCAGTCACTCTGAATCATTTGTAACAAATACACACCAGAACACGGTGTTAATGCAATAGCTTTGGTTCAAAACGTTGTAGATTATTCACTATCATATTTTTGATGGCTGAATTTAACTCCAAAGTCTTAACTCGTTTCGAGATTTTCTACATAAAATATACTGCTTGTGAGTTGGCTATAAAGTTATTATTTGCCTATCAGTACGTATTGTTTCTGGGTAATCATTCACTGAACTAAGACGTTCTATTTTTATCACAGGACAAGTTGTGTCTCAATTCAATGGGTTAAAATGAGTTGATAGAGCAGTGTCTGAAAACATCCATTCATAATTTCATCATCCAACCATCCAAGTTACCTATTCTGACGAACTCATTAGTCTATGTTTGGTACAGCAAAATCTCTTCATATCGAGTTCCTTCTGTAGGCAACCACCTCCCATCAGCGCTCTTTTTAGATCGGTCCCAGAGGAAAATTTTAGCAGTACCGTATTCAACAGTATCCGTTTACATAATCCATACACCGAATATTTGTTTGGTATTCATAACGTTATGGTAATACCCAACAACCATGGATTGTCACTATTCTGGATGTTAAACCAAAATTGTTTCTATTATTCCGCTTAAGTCAACAATTCTGCTACCTCGCAATCAACACGTATAGAGTCTTCTTACGATCCTGACCACAAAACATCACTGTTAAGCTCATACATGAAGTTTATTTGATTTATCCAGAAAGCCTGATTGACCGACAGTGATGCGAATTGGAGTGACGCGTGATTGCAGTGTGGCAGTTTGGTTTCCTCTGTGGTAGTTAAGTATTTAGGCTTGAACTTGCTAAGGGACGCAAATTAGTCATCAGTCCTTTTAAAACCACTCGGTTCAGATGATGACCATGAGAAAAACGCGGAAACAAACGAACGTTGAAGGAAAGGAGAAACAGATGAGGAAAGACAGCGGTCGATGAACCTTCAGAAATTTTCAGTCCACTTTAATTACTATTCTTGAATGATTGGGAATGTAGTAAACATTTTGAAAGCATGGACTTCCCAGTAGAGATCAGTTTAGATGAGTGCTATGACCGAAACTGATTATATTCTTACATGTTAAACTGTTATAATTTATACAATGGTAGTTGTCAGTCTTTCCAGAAAGATATTCGCTGTAAAAAACGTTTCAGTACAGGAACATGGATGATCAGGATTGACAGTACAACTGTCGACTAGACTAATTATCATGGGCTACCTCAACATTCTCATGAAGACTGATAGTTTCGGACAATGAGTACCGAAGGAATGGAAGACGTACCAGCTGAAGTCGTTCGGAAGAAAAGAAATTGTTTGCTTGCTATTTCAGTTTGAATGAAGTCGTAGAGAAAATGATTGGAGGGGACCACACTGCAGTCAGTATTGACGTAAGTTAAAGTACCTATGCTCAGTTAGATAGCTTACAATTGCTTTGGGCATTAACCACAACGACTTGTGTTTACTGTGAACATGGCCACAACTTGCAAGTGAGCTGTAGTATCAGTGACAGGTGATTTCTAAGCTTATGAAATCAAGTTGAATAACAAGCGTTAGTCAGACAGTATCCAGTTGCCCCCCATGTTTTGCAAACAGGGAGAGATTACACGTTTCCCGGGACGCGCAGTTACAGAAGTACTGAAACGTGAAATCACGGGAATCGTTATAACCTCATCGGTACTTGAAAACCGGTTCTAGGTCAAGGCAAATACGCTGCACTTGTCGATGGATGTGCTGATTGCTCAAGTTACTAAACACTTCATAAGACGAAACCGAGCTTTCGATAACATTTCTCGCCTTGAAGTAACTGATTTAAAAATCTGCGGAAATAAGTTTGAGCATGCAGTTCATCTTCAATACGATCTCCACACTCCCTCATTCTAGTGGAACTAGCAAACTGTGATTAACATTCAACCCTGTCCCTTAATACTGACATCTGATTTGTTACCTCATGTAACTATATCAGTGCGTATGGTGCTCACCCTAAACTACTTCAAACTGGTGCGCCTTTCACTAGTTTGGAGAGCATTTTGAATCAGGGAAGAAACGTACTCGTAAAACCTAGTTACAGACAACACAGAATCCATTCTCAACTTCTGAAATTTGAACTGTTTCCAAACGCACTTTCATTGCTCCTAATATATAGGGGGTTTTTCATTTATCATTTCAGTGAACAGAGCTAACTTAGTACATTTCACTTAAATTCACTGTCGGTTGTTACCCAATGCAACAACGATCAAGGTAGTGAGTGGTCTTAACATTGGGGCGGTGAACCTAAGCGACGCAACCTACACTGAGTAGAGCTATGCTTCAACGGTTTATCAGATCCGTTTGCTGACCCTGTTCATTTATGCGTTTCATTTTGTGAGAACATGTCCAGATCAAGTCAGTTCAATTCACTCTGTGTTTAAAATACCTTGTGTACGAGAACTGACTGTTTTCAGAAAACGTTCTTTGCACAGTTTGTCCGATTATGAAAGTAGGATTTGAACATCACGCAGATAATGCTATTTTTGAAACCTAATGACAAAAGTCCTTATTTTATCTCTTCGGGTCACATGTGCAAATATGATATTTTACTTTTTAATCCAACTCGTGCGGCTTTGCACAGAATTGTTTATAAGTAAAATTATGCCTAACTTTTCACACTACCTGGGGTGCGGTTTACGTTTCGTAACCCTTAAGTTCATTATGTTGAACGTTGAAAGCCGAGTATTTCTCGCTTTCACTTCTATTCAAGTGATCTTTTACAGGTAGCATGTATTGAAGAAACGGGAGTGTGCTTGCGTGTGTACTGATTTGTTTGGTTTGCCGCCTGCCACTGTCTGTACATTATAAGATGTCTCGGTGTCAGTTTGAAATAATCCAAGCAACGGGGCCCAAGTGAGCTAATATTCTTCACTAGAAGACCAACACTCTCACTTTGCAAAATGCAACCAATTTCTGTTTTTCAGCCCACCCGTGTCCGCACTAATCATATGACTCTGTTTGACGCTGAAATTCAGCAAACCTTCTTGGGACATCTTAACTTGAAACCCAGATCTCTTAAAAGGTATAGCAGTTACATCTTAGATCTTCGATGCGGAACCGAAACAATTCAGGCCGGTAAACCGCGCACGAATGTGTGTTCAGTGGTCCCGGATGATTAGCTCAATCAACTGGGAACGATCAATAGTCTACCAGTCGATTCGCACAGGCGACAACTCCTGTACTGTCGAGTTGAGCGGAAAAGAAGCGTTTTTCGTAAGAAAGCCACAGGTTGGTTTTAATTTAACTTTAGGTGGTTCATTATTTTTTTGCGGTACACGAAGGGCTTGCTGAATCCGAAACAATTTGAGAAATATTACTAACCAGCCGCGGTATAAACAAAGTGTGCCGTCAAACTTGGTACTGTTGTGACGGCCTTATGCAAAGTATGCAAAGGATGACATATCCAAATATCAAACTGAGGTTTTATGTATTATGAAAATGAGCAAAATCGTAGTGCAACAAATTCTTGTTTAGCCTCAAATTGTGCTGTAAACGATAATAAATATTCAATTCAACCGTACTAACGTGCAACTTTCGGGATAAACAATTATGTGTATCCTTGTTTACAGAAGACAAATGACTTAAGATGCGATAGTATTCTGTATCAGATTACAGCTGTTAACATTGTGTGTGCGAATAACATCCGCGCCGATGTGATCCACAAATTTCCTGTAGATGAACACAAACTCTCCGTGGGCTGTATTGTTCTCTCGTAAATTCCCTGTTTCAAATCGAATACATCAAACAGTATTTATGACCACTGCTCTATTCCTTCTGAAAACCTTAGTTTATCTTAATTTCACAGTATCCTATAACGTATTGACTATTTCTCTTCATATTCTGCCGAATTCCAGTTGTCCCCTACGTACTAATACTCTCAAATCGATAGCCACATCCGGAATTACACTGGACAACAAATTTCAATTTGTTCCTTATTCGTGCTTGCACTCAATCTTCCGCCCGTTATTCAACACGAGTTCTGGTCAAGTGCGGACTGCAAAACTTAGCTGTTGGATTTTGCTTGTCTCTATTAAATAGAATGATTGTGTAAATTTTTGTGTATTCATTGTTTGTGAAAAATAAAACGACCCGTTGATTTGTCTTGTATTCTATTCCAACAGCCTACTTTGCAAAAGCTTTAAATTATGACGTGGACATTTTTTTGCAAACAAATCTGTCTGCCCAATTTCAACCGGAGTACAATCCCTGCTGTTAATTCTGTCCTACGTGAAATAAGATTGTATAATGTAGGCCCGTTAGTGCCGGGAGAAACGCGCGTTAATTAACCAAATGCAGGCGTCTTTGTCGTTCTAAAAACCAGATGATTGTTCGACACATATTAATTATATGTTGCAAAATAAAGTTATTTTTGAAATGATTTCGAATATTTCACACTTATGAGCTTTGCATAAAAGCCACGGACCGTATGTCCTAATGCAGAAACGGTTATCGTCCATTTTGACCGTGGATTTTGCTATGATGAAATAGATTATAACAACTATGCCGACCAAACGGAGAAATAGACAGGTAAGTTTGAAAGCGCTAGGCCGAAGGAAATCCCAGCTAAAGAAAACGGACTTATAATGAAGGGCAGCTATTGATTCAACAGGGAGATTTATACCTCACATGAACCTCCCTTGCTGCTGTCCGTGGTATTTTCAGTGACTCCACTTTCATTTATCTACAAGTACGATCTGGTGACTGTGCACTCATACGTGTGTCGGATTGCAGTCATCCCCAGCCTCCATTCGTTGCTCTACTGTATACACCATCTTACTTTAAATGTCACTGTCAGGACTGGTTGGAACTGCTTCAGAAAAATAATGCTACTGTTCATCAGGCCATAAGGTCGAATGGACTGTTTCACCCTTCTCTAACTTGTCAAGCACTAGAAGTTGTTGCCCACTCGGTGATCAACTCAGAAGTCATTTGGTCATCAGGTTAGCTACAACAGAGTAAGTATGAAGACGGCAACCAAGGTGAGTCGGAAAATCGGTCAGTAGTGGTCGTGGAATGCGTGTTTGCTAGCACTTACACAGTCACTGTTGCAGAGTGTCAGCCCGCTTGATTGTAGGCCAGGGGAGAATAAGTGTTCACACGAACTTCTGAGCACAGAGATCATAGTTGTGCTTCTGAAAACTTCAGCTAACAGTGGACTCAGAAGCCAGCTCACTGTCACTCCATCTCTCTGTCGGTATATCACATTGTTAATCACAAACTGGATGTTACTAGTGTTGTATAACAGGCAGTTTCGTTGTGAGTAGTATACTACTCACAAGTAGTGTATTATCCACAGGCGACATTCAGGAACAAAAAGACAAGCTCCGTACACGACGGACAAGAAGAGACTATCGAAACAGTGTGTACATGATGTATGAGAACTTTCACCAGGGCTAATGACCACGTACTGTCACCCATTGTATGTGAGTGCATGTCTGTCGTACAAATGAGTGTACACGTTTATGGTTTAGTTTTTGACTTGACCTATACGGAAGTTTGCGCAATAAACCAACTTGTTGGCCAAGCGTCTTTTGCAAAAAACAACACTAATACAACACATCAGTAGTTCTCCCAAGTCATCCTTTGGAATGTCTATGGTCACGGTTACGTTCGACATGATCAAATAAGTATTCAGTTGGCGATTGAGAAAGCACGGTCGTAGACAGCAAAGTAGCATCTGATTGACAACATTCTCGGAGTGCTTAGGTTTAGATCATACATTACTTTGATGAACTGGCACATGTCCGGAAGACGAAGTTTCCGTTGATTCGGCCTGATGGGTTCGGGTAAATCTGAGAACCATTTGGCCAGAGCATGGTATGTCAAGAAATAGACCGAAAATGGTGATATTCCGTATGTTGACCGTTGCTAAGACCACTAGTATCCGATTTGCAAAACTATGATCTCTGTGCTCAGAAGTTCGTGTGAACACTTATTCTCCCCTGGCCTACAATCAAGCGGGCTGACACTCTGCAACAGTGACTGTGTAAGTGCTAGCAAACACGCATTCCACGATCACTACTGACCGATTTTCCGACTCACCTTGGTTGCCGTCTTCAAATAAGCAAAATCTAACAGCTAAGTTTTGCAGTCCGCACTTGACCAGAACTCGTGTTGAATAACGGGCGGAAGATTGAGTGCAAGCACGAATAAGGAACAAATTGAAATTTGTTGTCCAGTGTAATTCCGGATGTGGCTATCGATTTGAGAGTATTAGTACGTAGGGGACAACTGGAATTCGGCAGAATATGAAGAGAAATAGTCAATACGTTATAGGATACTGTGAAATTAAGATAAACTAAGGTTTTCAGAAGGAATAGAGCAGTGGTCATAAATACTGTTTGATGTATTCGATTTGAAACAGGGAATTTACGAGAGAGCAATACAGCCCACGGANCCCTGGCCTACAATCAAGCGGGCTGACACTCTGCAACAGTGACTGTGTAAGTGCTAGCAAACACGCATTCCACGATCACTACTGACCGATTTTCCGACTCACCTTGGTTGCCGTCTTCAAATAAGCAAAATCTAACAGCTAAGTTTTGCAGTCCGCACTTGACCAGAACTCGTGTTGAATAACGGGCGGAAGATTGAGTGCAAGCACGAATAAGGAACAAATTGAAATTTGTTGTCCAGTGTAATTCCGGATGTGGCTATCGATTTGAGAGTATTAGTACGTAGGGGACAACTGGAATTCGGCAGAATATGAAGAGAAATAGTCAATACGTTATAGGATACTGTGAAATTAAGATAAACTAAGGTTTTCAGAAGGAATAGAGCAGTGGTCATAAATACTGTTTGATGTATTCGATTTGAAACAGGGAATTTACGAGAGAGCAATACAGCCCACGGACAGCTTGAGTTCATCCACAGCAAATGTATCGTTCACTCGTACCGTTCATGTCACAAACATGAATCTATATAAAGTCTGCTCTCTATCAGTGATCCTTTTCATTTATTGAAATATTGCTGATATTTCGTTTCACTGAGGTACGAAGATTGAAAAATAATGAGCTCTCATGTGTTATGTGGTATGGTGAGTACTGTGGACTAACGAACCAGCTGACGAATATCACCCTACTCGATGAAAAGAGTATATATTTCTATGGGTTGGGTTAAGAGAACCGTGCTAAGCTCATACTTGTACAAAACATTTAATCATAAATGGCATAAACCTCACCTAAATCCGAACGAAAAATGGAAACAGAATTACACCCCGTGGGACACCTGGACTCATGGAAGTGAGAGAAACTCACGAATATTTCACGAAATCTTTCACCGTTATAATTGGCAGCTGATCAAGAGGCTAATTTAGTAGAATATACTTGGTGTATCAGGTAATGTTGACGAACGCTGCTTAACATTCGGATAATTGTCTCCTCTTAATTAGTTTATTCAATAGCCTGGTTGCTTTTCTATTGACTTAGACACAACAGGCCTGCACATGTGTTGTGCAGATGTTGTAAGGTCAACTGAAATCTAGCCACAAATTTCTTGAAACCATGGGAATGCGTTGTGAACCGCCGAAAGGATAAGAGTCGATTTCTTTTTACACATGAATCGGTAGAAGATTGGGATGAGGTGAGTGTTACGGCAAGTTTTAGTAAAATGGTACAGGTAAATTCCCCAAATGATATGTGGGAAACTGCACATTTCACGGAACCTAACGTCATCACACCTAGCTGTTGTTTAAATGACCCATTACAGATAAATCACCTTTGTACGGCGAATAAACGTGGTGGTGAACGAGAACGGATTATGTAGAGTGTTCAAGGAGAAGTATCTGAAGTTCCGGGTATGCCTGGAGGACGTGAACAATTTCCAACGAGAAACATGTAACATTTTCTTCATAAACAGTTCGCAAACTGCACCAAGTGCAAAAAAGTACAGGAGAAGAGATTTGACGCCAGGCTGCTCGTATGGATGTGTCGTGTACGAAGGCGTACATTGTACACGTCGGACGGCAGCTGCCAAACGATAATGTATTTGTACAATGTGTATGAAACTACATTTTAGACCCGCTGATTACGGTTGCAAGGCATCATGAGTACTTGTGTACGCGTCAAGGCCGCCTGTGTGCCCCACACTCGTGCCAAGGCTCGAAATGTGTTCTGATTGGTCGCGGCTTCAACGACCAGCGGCTCACTCGGCCATCCACCTTAAAATTACCCGAATGCTTGTAACTGAGAGAATAAACTATGCGCTTCTACTGAATCACCTGATCTCACTACCGTTGTTATTGTCTGTAAGGCATGTAGCGGATGGTGTTCGAATACAGATACAACATTACTTCACTATCCTAGGGTTGCATATCCTATTGTGAAGGTCAAACTGAGGCACTCACAGGACTTCCAGATTGGACGGCTAAGCAAATATCTCAGAAATAGACGCCTAACAATCGCAGATGAGCACCATGTCACTATTTGAACCGAGGAGGCGGATGGCACCGACGTTGTTCATTTGGGGAAACCAATACATGAGTTATGCGTCTCAACGGGACTACGAACAAAAACACTCATTTGCACACCACACTGATCTGAAGATATACCGGTCGCTTTGGACATCAAACGTCTCAGTTCCCTCATGTAGCGAGAGTCATTCTACGTGATGCTGCCCTCCAATGATTCTTACCGTATCTCTCCCGTATTTGTCCCGCAGCCATTTCTATCCATGCTGTCGCCTTGCTACTGAATGTGGTGGTGTAAGTAGTATAGTGCGACTGTCTGTCCTCACCACAGTCATCCCCCCGAAGATTGTTCCAGTCGTAACAAAAAGCAGATTTTCGTAACGAACCCATCAAGTTGCACGATCTATTGAACATGGAAGGACGGTACTGTTTGCCGTTAAAAGATAAGCTTTTCTAGTTTACGTTCTACTTCCCGAATGTTCCTTTCAACTATGCCTTAAGTTTGCTGACTTCATTTCAGCTGAAGCCACTCACCAGTTTAATTATGATGTCTTCATACTGTGGCATGCCCTGTTGATGAGTGGAATCTGTGTAGGTGCGGCGATTTTCACACAATGGTGCCTAATCAAACGGTGGCTAGTTACCGAATAGTTTCAGAACGTTTGTTGGAAATGTTGCCCTGCACGTCAGTAGTTCAAATCTTCGTCGTTGATCGCGAGGTTTACCTTAAGTGTGCCACAGTATTTTGCCGCTTTCATTTATTGAATGCTGTCGACACCTGGTAGGTTTGGACCCATCAAAGAAACCGTATATATCACCGGACGCGTAACAGGATATTCACGGGAAACGTTTCACAGCTTAACAGGCCACTGCAGGCTATTAAGTATGTGAGTCTGGAAGCTTTCCAGTACCTGGGTGAAACTTAGTTGGTGTGTAAATCCGGTTGGGCATCTCATCTGCTGAAAGGGACAGTTCTCTTCGGTAACTATACAACCAACCGGGTGGAGAACGAGAACAGGCACATAAAGTGTTGTGGGCAAGCGTTCAGTAGTGTATGCGTTATTCAGACATATTGTTGAACTTTCGAAGAGTAGGTTTTCTGGTCACCTGTGCGCTGTTGGCATAAAACGCATGAAACTGTTCGAATCACCTTCGGGATATGAACATCTCTCTCCACTTCCGAAACTTCCATCGGAGTACGAAAGATGTGTTTTCCTCAAGCACTATAATAGTAGTAAATATGATGGCGTCGGTTATGAAAAAGGGTTGTCGAATGTTCGATGTACCAAACAATGAATATTTCATGTTGTTATCAGTGAAAACGATATATGCGATGTTGCTTCTTTTCGCAATAGTTGATGCCATGTAACCACGTCATCGCGGTTTTTCGCATACTCGGAAGATCGATAGGCAGGTTAGCTCAGAAATGTGGGTGAGCACTACTCACCACTGTTCCTCACTGAGGATGGACCTGGTGATATGCCTGAACCTGTAGTATGCATGCCCATCTCTGTCACAAACACCCGATAGGATAGGATTAGAGGCGCAGCAGCGTTTCGTGGCATAAATGAGTTGTTGTCGGAGCATCCCAATCTCGTGTTGCACTGTTCATCCTTGGATGACAGACTGTGCAGATGGGCGGCAGGAATTCGTTCGATAATTTGTGTTCCGAGAAAAAGGCAAGACCAGCTGAGAACTGGTGTGGTTTCTTCTCTGTTCCAGGAGGAGATTCACAGGGGGAAACGGGTCAGAAAATGCCTGGTAACCAACTCAGATACCATTCCTGTGGCATTTCCCCTCCTACCGCTCATAATCGTCCAAACCCTTGTTATATCGTGAAAGGACCGAGCGAGTACAATTGAGCTGTAACGATCCCTAAGACGTAATAATACTGTACGCGCTGCAGTAACCCCAAAGAGCTGATACCCAAACCAACTGTGATTGAAAAAATCAGGTCATGAGAAAGAGAGGTTTAACTGTCGCAGTCTGAAGACAAATCACAAGCGGAGCTCTTGCGTATTTATAGTTCACCAAGCGAACTACTGAATAATGTTCAATGAAGCACATGAAAAACGTTCTAGGCCATAAATCAGCGAGCCAGCGTCCAGTACGTTAACCGGCGCGAGAAATGTAAGAGATGATGAAATAATGACGCGGAGAAGAGAAATTCAAAGTTACAGAAGTGATAAATGTTCATTACAGCTTAATTAGACAGTTTTTGGGGGGCACTTTACATCCCCCAATAAACCCCCTCTCCCATCTACTAGCAAGGTGGTGTGCGAATCCGATCAACTGGGTTATATACCTGCCATTCTGAACATTTGTGCTTCATGTTTTTCCACAGGGCGCAGAAAGTCCGCACTTGGAAGTCGAGTGACTGAGGACAGTTTGCCATAGGTAGAAGTTTCAGGGGATCCTTGAGAAACAGAAGGTATAAAGCGAGTCACTACAGATGGCTTAAAACAGTTTAAAACGAAGCTGAGGGAGCGTATTGTAAGGAAGATGACCTTGAAGCCAGCAAACGATGGCGTTTGTCAGGTATGCTGTCTGAAGAAGGATCCCGTGGTCTTGGACGAAGACAAACTAAACTGGGTCTGGTGCTCTCAGTGTTCGTGTTGACACCATCAGTCGTGTGCCGGCTGTCGGCACTCTGACGTCTAATCCACCTGCGTGGACTGCGAAACGATTGAAAAACCCATATGGAGTTCACAACCGCACGCTGTACAAGAACACGGAAACAATCCCATTGTCCTTTTCAGGACAAACAGAAATGACCCCAAGGCCCTTTTCAGGGCCGTTTACAACTTGATTTTCAACATAAGTCCTGTTCACTTGTTCTTAATGTGCGTACCATTTTTCACTGAGGACAGAAGAAGAGCGCCATTAGGTCCTATTTCAGTGGCAACCTCCTGGGTCCTTAACCGATTGGGCACGTAGTACCAGGCGTTAATCAATATACCTATTTATGTGATTATCCGACGACATATGTATATGTCTACACGTATAAGAAAATACATGTTAATTAACTCATATATGCATTCATGGATGAATACATATATGCCTATAAACACATACATATATATGTATATATATGTAAGTATATATGCGTAGATACATACAGATATGCTCGTATTTGTACGTGTGCGTTTTTTTCGAAGCATCACACACAGTGTGCCATATATTTGTTGATAGATATATACGTATATAAACGTATTACACACAGGTGTGTATATATAAGCATTTGCTTCTATATATATACCATCTGTGCAGCGTACGCATATATGTACCTATATATGTATACATATATACATATATGCAATTATACACATTTTAATTACACACACATTGCATGTGCATACGTGTATATAACGTATATATATATATATATCCAAGCCTACGCTTTTTTAACGTATACAATATATGTATGCAGTATTGATTACTGTTTAGCACACATATTGCATACGCATATAGAGGCATAAGTTTACACACCAAAATGTGTGATATATAAAAGATGTATCCATATATATACATATATATGTAACGCCTGCACATTTACATGCATATATATATGTATATGTACATTATACATGGAAACACACTTACGCATATACATATATACATATGTGCATGTAGTGAAAACGTAAATGTGTGTATAAATACATATCCACGTTTAAATACTTTCACGATGTGTGCATATATGTAATATGTATGTACATATGTATATATATATTACATAAAATATGTGTATATATGTAAGCACTTGTTTTCAGGTGCCCTAGACGTTTCAGTGCACTATACGTATATGTCATGTATTATATACACTACACATACACCACATATATCACACATATACCTGTTACTGACAATGTGCAATCATGTTTTCGTTCCTGGCACACTTTTTATTAGTGAATGGTGGAATGGTTTACCATACTTGACGTACGCATTTTGGCGACTGATTTCGATAAGTTGAAGATCGTTTGGTGTAAAATCACCCCCATTACTTTACTTTGTGGGAATCAACTAAATGCACACCTATCGTTGGACCTCATTCACATTGTCTTGGTGTATATATGGTGAATGCCACTCAAAACTGACTGCAGCTGGTGTGTAGACAAGAGTTGACAGGATAGCTGTTGTCTGATTTTGGGGCGATCAAGCAATCTGAGCATTACTTGCAAACGAATGTGATTAAGCGCTCAAACATGATACTTTTCCGATGATTAACATAAGGTCAATGGTGCACTGGTCAACAGGTTTGCCTCGCGAAAAGGAGGCCGGAGTTTTAGTTTCGATTGTGCCAAAGATTTTCACTACTGACAAGTCATAACAAGAGGATAACCAGAGTACAATACTTCATTCTGAAAAAGGCCGATTGGAAAGTCTATGGGAATTCAATAGTTGCAATCAATTTTGGGTGATATTCAGGTTACATCAACCCAACCCAGAACTCTGAACCATCCAAATGTGAAATGTCATCAAGTGATTCTTGTTTGCTGATTATTACTTCGCTGTCATTGAATAATGAAACGACGTATGCAAAATTAGACAAAACAATATCCACACAAGTATGAAACAGACAACAAATTATTCAGTTGCACACGTAGTAATCGAAGGCGATGAATTACTAGCAAGCAGTGAACTAGCTCGAACCTCTTACTGGCTTCGACGCAACAGAACTAGAAGACCGGGAGCTGTAAACACAGTTGCAAGTTTACTCCTAGTCGCAAGTACTTTTAGAAGTAACAATATAAAAAAGCAATTGGCTGGATAATGTGAAACAGTGTTAGATCAGTCACATTATGTTTTGGAGCCTCGAGAACTGCGGAGATTTTCCCTAGGAGGTAGTTGATAGATCAACAGTGTCAATGCAATCAGGAGACTCATAGTTGTTTGTGATCATGACGTTCGGATTCATGCCCATGAAACCATGGCGTGCTATGTCCTGCACATTTCCACCCTGCAAACTAATGTTGTGAACCGAGGAGGTGGATGGCACAGAAGTTGTTTATTTGGGGAAACCAACACATGAGTTATGCGTCTCAACGGGACTACGAACAAAAACACTCATTTGCACACCACACTGATCTGAAGATGTTCCGGTCGCTTTGGACATCAAAAGTCTCAGTTCCCTCATGTGGCGAAAGCCATTCTACGTGGTGCTGCCCTCCAATGATCCTTTCCGTATCTCTCCCGTATTGATGTTTGGTCGTTCGTATTCACACAAAGCAACAGAACGGTTTCAAATCAGGGACGTCCAACCAGTAGTGACAATTGTTTCATCAGGACAGATGACCATTATGAAAAAAGACAGTGCAAGGATAAAGATTATGATTTAAGGAATCCCATTACGTTGGCTCATTATTTCAAGAAACACCAAGTAATAACCAAACAACGTTTGCTTGTTCCTAGAGTTCAATACCAGTCCAATTCCAGGTTTTCATCTTAGAATACAAGTTATTCGATGCCTTCTACATACTCATATTCGTTAGAAATCATTACGGAACTGCATCGCTTAAACTTCCATACAGTATTGTGATGAACGTTGGTTTGGTTTTTCTCAGAAAATAACTACAACCAAATGACGAACTGAGTTCTTTAGGTTGATGTAGGTGGGATTTCAGTCTTCCACTGGGATATGCATTTGCGAGTTGGTGAAACACTTCGGGATCTGTGCTCATTCAAGTTAAGTTTGGTTCGACTGTACTACAAAACTTGTGAGAATGCTGTTTATCTCATTCGCATCGGTGAATGGGTGTGTCCGTTATCCACTGTTAAGCTCGATTCTTAATGAACGCCCGCGTATCAACGGGTATCAACGTTTATATGACATCCGGCATTGTCTATGTCCCGTAGGTCGTAATCGAGTGCGCAGTCCGGTGAATCAGACACTGGTTCCACACAAGATACCTCAGGTCCCTAGTGGGTGTACTTTCAGTAATTAATAACTATTTAACAGGGCAACGTCAAGTTCATGAAAACAGCCAGCGCTGGTAGGCGGATGAAGCAAGCGTCATTTATTCGTGGTTGGTTGTTCATTGAGAACAACATTCACCCATGTGGACTCACTCAGTTAACAGTCACCCTAACTTTGCCTAGCTTGGCTACTGCCATTGCTAACATGGCTTGCTTTCCACCAAGTGTCATAACCTTAATTCACAGCGGTGCACAGTGACACAAATGTTGTACGCATACAATTAATTATGTAAAAATATGACATATAAAACTAACAACAAGGTGATAATCTGCCCACATTCAGTTTTGAACACTAAGAAAAAGACGCCGTGTGACTTCTGGAAGAAAAGTGTAGCTGTTTTGCTTTCAGTTAAACATATTTCGGATGTCTATATCGTGTGTTTCAATACAATTTAGCCGTTTGTGCGTGAGAGCATCAGTGAGTGAATGATTCATAATTCTGTGCATGTACACGAGGCCATGGACATTGCGGTACGCTCTGCACTCGTTGCAGTGATTGCCATTTTCAGTGTGAATCAGTTTTGTATGTAAGAAGGAGTGTGGTAACAAATTTTGTCACAAAAAGTACATTGTGAGCAGCTTCATAAATCATGCTGGCGTCAGCCATACCAAAAACCCAAACAGGATTCTGAGGCACAGTTGCACCATGATATATCGATGTATGAAAAAAGGGTATTAATCGATTTCTACATAAATATCCTCTATTAACGAAGGTTTATTGGGACTAATTGGGAGCACAGTGGAAGTGCCTCTTGAAAGGAAGCTGCTACAGTCAGTCGTCTGTATTTCGGAATGATTCACTTTGTGGTATTATACAATACCACCAATCTGAAGATTTGTAAAATGAACTCGGTTTCGAAATGTCATACTGTAGTTCACAGAAATGATATCGTTTCCATAGATTTTGTGACTTTGCATCTTTATACTGAACGTTTGCATGCGAAACTGTCTTCAGAACTGAAACTTATTGTTCACTCTATCCGATTTTCGTAACTGGCCCATTTCACTTCAGATTTCATAATTGAGGTCTGTCGTCGTCGCCTGATGATTTTTGATAGTACCGTCACATACCAGCAGTAGAGAGACAATTAGACAGGGTTTGCATCACTGATAACTGAGTATTACTATCACGGAAGCTGAGTGGTTTCTGGTAGCTTAGCGACACCGAGTCCTACGTTGCCCTTCTCCCCGTTTGTTGTCTATGCAACGCACTATCAGCAGGACCTTCCATTATGTATTCAGACAGCATCGCTCAGCATGTTTCGCTAGTCTATGTTTCGTCGGCCAAACTAAAACAAACATCTCAGATGGGCACGCCTGAATAACTGTCACCCCCACCTATCCCGTCTGAGAAATCGTCATCTTGTCATGGACCTTGCTGCTCCCAGTCTGCTGGGTTCAGGGAGGACTAGAGGCCTGTTGATAAAGTGGGCCAGTCGTCTAAACTGCGATCCAGACGATTTTCTTACACAATCATCCATTTGGCCAACTCTCGTCCACTCCCCTCACCTCCCCCGTGTAGTCCCTAGATGTCATGTAACTCCTTTCGGGAAATAGATATAGTGGGCAAAAATGCGCGCGTGCGAATGACGTACATTTTATGGTTTGTCATAAGAGAGATCACCTTTGAGCTTACAATTTGTTGTCGAGACTGATTCCGTCGGTGTACATTTTCAATAAACTGACAATAACATCCTCCGTGAAATCAAGAACGGGCAAACACTCCTAATACACCATTCAAATAAAAGTGAATAACACGCTAGCGTCCTGAGTAACTAAGGAGTGAATTCAAACAAATGGAGCACTATCTAAATCTAAAGGCATCTTTTGAATCCAAATAGACTTTGCATTAAACAATTCCAACCTAGTGTGGTGAGGACAGACGGTCGCACCATACTACTTACACCACCACATTCAGTAGCAAGGCGACAGCATGGATCGAAATGGCCACGGAACAAATACGGGAGATATACGGGAAGGATCATTAGAGGGCAGCATCACGTAGAATGACTCTCGCTACATGAGGGAACTGAGACGTTTGATGTCCAAAGCGACCGGTATATCTTCAGATCAGTGTGGTGTGCAAATGAGTGTTTTTGTTCGTAGTCCCGTTGAGACGCATAACTCATGTATTGGTTTCCCCAAATAAACAACTTCTGTTCCATCCACCTCCTCGGTTCACAACACTAGTTTCGCTTTTGCTAAGGTTAAGACGGACGAAGGCTTCTCAATTCCGGGAAGGGCGAGGAATTCTGTATGAATACGCCAAAGGTGAGAAATTAAACCTTACCAGCCTGTTATGTGACAGATAGGATCCATGGTTGGCTGAATTTAGTAGGCAACTAATATAAGGTGATTCCGTGCTGATTTCAACCGTGAAACGTTTTTTTACTCTACTTCGTACTATTCAAAAACAGTGAACTTGGTGAGATGAAAGCGGCTAGTACCTTCCAGTTGAATTCAGACCTCATGCTTACACACTGCGATCCGACGCTACGACCCGTCGTGGCTGCAGACGCATCTAACTGTCGAATAGGTGCCGTGATATCACCAGATTGAAAGTAAACGCCTGTCGTGCATGCACCAAGGTCGCTTACATCGTCTGAGAGAAACTACAGTCAGATTGGAAAGGATGCCCTGACAATAATCTTTGCTGTGAGAAAGTTTCAGAAAATGTTGATTGGTCACAAACAGTTGCTTGTAATGTTCAAATCAAGGAAATGATTTCCGATTTACACGGCCAATCACTTGCAAAGATGGCGACAGTGCATCTTGCGTACGACTTCACGGTGAAATACTGTTTCACAACTAGCTTCGGTCGAGCTGACGCCTCACCCAGACCCATCGGATCACAGACACCCGAAGACGAAAACACAGTAATCGCTGAGGTCAACAGTGAACCCGATGTACATCACATCTTCAGCGAGGCAGCTCAAGCACTTCCAGAGGTGACCAGGGATGTGATCACAGTGGATCAAATTTTGAGGCAAGTATTGACATTCATCCGCATAACTTGGCCATATGCAGAATCTAATGGCGACTTGCGAGATTACTTCCAACGTCAAGAATTTCGTATGATTGTGGATAGGGGTGTCACTGTTGCCGACAGAGTAGCAATCCCGGAAGCCCTTCAACGACAGGTGTTCAAGCAATTCTACAGTGCATATCCAATGATCAACCGAATGAAATCCTTGATGCGCAGTTTTGCCTACCGGTCACGAATGGACAAAGAGATTAAGGAACACTATCAAAAATGCACATCGTGTTGTATGGCTGCGAAAAACCTTCTGAAAATTTAACTACACAGTTTGTTAGCAGCTCAAAGACCTCGGCTAATGTTCCACATGGATTTGGCCGGACCATTGAGCAGGCAAACATATCTGGTTATCGCCGACACCTATAACAAATGGCCGGATGTTCACATGACCTTCCAATATGGAAAGCACTATACAGAAGCTATCGGAACTATTCAGTTGTTTCGGAATGTCATAGACGTTGGTCACAGAGAAAGGTTCTCATTTCGCGTCTTCCTTCATTGAAAACTACTGCCAGTGGCTAAGCATCTAATGTGTGTGATCTTCAGTTTATGGTCATCAGTCAAACGGATAAGTTGAAAGGTTTGTGGACACTTTGAAGCAAGCGCTGTTGAAGACCAGAGGAGAAGGTCCCCCAAGTCATGTTTCACAGAACAACTTGACCAATTACCGGAAAAACCCAAATCGGAACGTCCCGCATGGTAAGTCGCCGGAAGACTGCATTTTCAATAGAAAACTGAGAACTGCCTTCTATGTCATGATCCCGCATTCAAACTGGAGGAGAGGACGCAATGCAGGAGTGAAAGGGCAGTGCAATCAAAAAGACGGAGCTCGTGCGCGATACTTCGTGATCGACGATTCGGTCCTTGGTTCATACAACTTTTCATGTGTTGCCGAACTGGAAGAGAGGAGTAATAGCCCAGCCGGAAGGATCAGTCCTCCATGAGGTGAAACTCAGTGAAACCACATGTGTGCGGCACGTAAACCAGATTCGTCGAAACCGCGGAAATGCACGGTGCGATCAGGCAGAACCAACCTTACAACTTGAAGACGTAAGAAAGACCTACCAAAACTGAACATTCAACAGAACCGACGTTACAGTGCCAGGACGCTGAGCACAAGTGTCCGTTGAGGTGGAGACGACGGGTGAACAGATGTAACAAACCTGTCAAACCCATTCAAACCGATCTTCGTAAACAATCTTGTTTTTAAACCAAACAACCTTCATGAAGGAGGTGTTAGGGGATCCATTTTTTTCATCCGAAGCAGCCTATTTCCTCGAGAAAACGATTTTATCCAATCAGATTGAGCGGAAGTGTTATGAACAGTAGAGAGGTAACCTTCACTATTTTCTACCTGTCCGACCGCTCTGCTCATTGGTTGCTTAGTGACCTAAGCTACCACTTTTAGTAAATGTCCTTCGATTTTCTGATGCGAGAATGTTTGTAGGTCGCTATACACCGTATACTTACCTTGTATTGTTCTCCTTGATGCAAAGTGTTTGGAGCGGAACAAAGCTGCATTCTGCATCAGTCTTTTGGTTTGTCTTGAGTGCAATTAAGGGGGACAGTCAAAGTATTTTCGGAACCTAGATTTTCCGTGTGAATTGTTATCAGGAGGTGAATCCGATTTTCATCAAGCGTATTACTATACTGCGGACGAAGCAACGTATTCTTTTGAAGGTTCACAACAACTTCAGACCTGGAAACAGTCGCATATCTCATGGGCCAGATCTGGAGAAGAACATCGATGAAGAGGCTTCTAGAATCCCCACTTACAAGTGGTTGCATCTAACACTTAAGTCTTATGCGTTGGAGTACTGTCGTGAACAAGTGAGATACCGCCAGTTACCTTCCTCCGGCACTGGTGGTTTGAACCGTTTGTGGCATGCAGTTATTCAATGCCATACAGCATCGTGAAAAATTATGGGTACAGTCACAAAGCATTAAAATCCATGCGCTGCTGCCTGAGTTATTAATTTTGCAAGGTCATAATTGTGAATCCAAGTCTCGTCTGCAACACCTACCTGTTCGTCAAAAGGATCACAGTCGTCCTAAATTATCCGGAGGTTTGCCCTCTGATCAGTGAAATTGATTTTGTTTCATTTTATATGTCAAAATTCTGGACACCTACGTGGATACACTTTGGGCTTGAGTAAAATTTCACGGATAAGTCGATCCACTATTGAAACCAGAATGTTTGTTATGCAGCGCTCATCGGACTACTGACTTCTTTTACGTTCTTTTTCACATAACCTATTCTCAAAAGGGGTCCCTCCCACACACTGTCGTGAAATTGTTTCAATTCCAATAGACCTTCTTTTGCACTGTAACTCAATAGAGGAACGTCTGATTATTTAAAATAAAGAACAGTCTTTATCGAGCAGATTCCACAAGTGCCAGTAGACTTTCTGTCGTCTAGCTGTTTCAAGGGTTAAAAAGTTAGTTATGGGGGGATTAATACCAATTTAGAAACTATGAAAACGTTATGGAAGTAGCAGAGAAATGATGGGAGAACCAAAAACAAGTGACTTTTAGAAACTCGTAAGTACTTGTCTCACAGATAAACTCAAAATCTCTTTAATAACAGGCTCTACACATTGATATTCATGTCCGGCACATTACACCTGATGGAACATTTCAGTTATGATTACGCTATAACAACTCTGAAACTGTTTGGAGAAAGCGACTGATGATGAAGTGAAGCCTTTAAATCTTATATTAAGGTTTGAAAACAATAGATTGCTGATGCACTGATGTTTTGAGGAAAGAACGAAATGGATACTATATTGTCGGGAAGTCGCCAATCCCTCCAAAATAATAACGTAAAGTAATAACGGTAGGTTGGAGGTAAGGGGCTTCATGTATTTCAGTTGCGGGAGACATTTGGTTACGCTCTCACAGTTAGCTCCGTCTACGCTATGGCGTCAATGAAGAGATGCGTGACAACCATGGAACTATACCGTTTTAACTACTCCTGGACACGTTCGAGCTTCTCGAAGTGTCAGCCTTATTGCCGTCCGCTGAGGTAAGACCTGAGAGACGTCAGAACCATTGACAACACCGGCCATCGACTCTCATTCACGTTGACTCGGAGAGGATCAGCTACTACCAATCTACGTAGAGGAGGTGTCGGGGAAGTCGCCAGTTCTATGGAAATGGCGTGTGACCCTCATAGCTGGTACGGCCGTGCACCACCTCGTCCTTCAACCCTTGTGCTAAATCTCTGGCCCCATACCTACGCGCCTAAAAGCTCACACGCCTATATCCGGCCTACGCGAATCACTGTGCCGTTTGGCTCTTCATTTGGTCCATCTTCTGAGTTGGTCTTCTGATTGGTCACAAACCATTTAAGCATGATATAGTTTGCGACCGTGTTGTCCTCGGATTGAGTGACATAAAAAGAACTGTCCGGAGGCCAGTCTTTTCTCTGTGTTCATGCGTTAGTCTGGAGTGGTTGGGTTGACCGGGAAGTTATGAACTAGTGGTGTATATTCCGTAGCCCGTTGTTCGTTACCGTTGATCATCGTTCAGTTAAACGCCGTTTTATTAACCGTTATTCAGTGATCTGTTTATGAGCTCGTAGGCCATTGATCCATTCAGAACATACGTAATACACTATAATGTAAAAACGACCACTCTTGTTCGACGAGGAATTTGTGATAACAGTTAAATTGTAACATTGAATTACTTTTCTCTCAGTCGACTCCAAGACAGCTAGGACTTTTGTTACTGCGAGCTTGTGCACGACGAACCCAAAACACTGAAGCTTCAGCATATCTAACATTTTCATTAAGAGACAAGTGATAAATAGCTTTTTCGGAAACAGAACTTGTGAAACGGTTGGAGATATGCGTCTGTTTGATTTCAGAAGCCTTCACGTGTTGCTGAGGTTTTCAGTTCAAACGTGACACTCCGATTGCGAAGCCACTCTAAAGCCAGTGGGAAACTTATGTGGGTGCACACAAGGCGGCTTCTACGCCGCGAACCCAGACACATTATTCGCCTTATACCCGAATGATAAGCGGGCTCCTTGTGCTAAATGGTCGATCGATCATCTGCAAAAAATTGTCTCAGGTTCAATGGTCTTCAGAAGGCTGTGCTGTCCAGTGTTTTCTAATCCACGTTGCATGCGCGTCAAGGCCATGTGCACGCCCTACGCTCGCGCGAAGGTACAAGCGGCGTTCTGATTGGTCGCACCTCCAACGGCGAACGGCCCATTCGCCCATGCCCTTAAAAATGACGCCACTGTTTGCAAACAGGACAATATAGTCTGCACTTCCACTGAGTCGTTGTTATTGCCTGTCTAGCTTGATGTTGATTGCGCCCGAATAGAGACAACACTGGCGTCGCGTTAAACGAACTTGTCCGATGATTTTTAATCTGCAATCTCCGAACCCCTATTGGCGTGATACTACCGTACAGCCAACTGCAGACGTCTGAACACAGTGGAAAACATTCACAAAGTACTTGGATTTGCTACTGATGGATACTACTTACAGTGAAAGCCTGAAGTTAAAGCTGCTTCATTATTTGCTGAGCAATGAAGGACAGCGTCGCTTTGCCGCATTTAACTTGCAGTCAGAAACTTCACTAAACGATGCTCTCCTTATACTTGACTGAGAATTGGAGTGCAGAACGAACGTATTCATAGAAAGATTCGGGTTTCGCCGGTTGAAACAAGACGCTCTGGAACCGCTGGAGCAGTTTAAATCCCCTCTTACCTGAGCAGGCCGACTGTGGGATTATTCGAGTATCGTAGAGAATAGGCTTGAAGGGGTTGTGCCGACCCAGCAGCTCATCACCGGAATAAAAGATAATCGCGTCCGTGAGGTACTGCTTACTGAGGGTGTAACGAATTTGTTCAGGGATCAGACTGTTAGCTTTACCAATATTACATTGTCAGCAATTGAACAAACTGGAGAGTTTAGTGGAGAAGCAGACAGTCTTGATACCAACAAGATACAGCATTCCTCTCCCACACTGTCAATAACTTCTCCCATGTGTCACTGTCTTGGCAGTCACTGGCATAGATCAAACTGTCAGACATGTCCGGCTCGTAAACTTGAGTGTAAGAACTGCGGTAAAATAGGACATTTTGCTCAATGCTGCAGATCCCGTCAAGTAACGCACGTGAGCCGAGATACACTTGGTAATGACACGTATTTGCTATTGAAAGAACACACTTACCCAGTACATAATTCTACTCTCATTGGGAAGCAACAGCACGAGTTTTCAGAGCCCAACCTCCCTTCACCAGACATTCGGGCGGTGACCATTTGTACATACCGGCGTAGGACAACCGTTGAGAAGGAATTCGATTCCGCCTCTCGGATAACAAAACCACGTCCGATTTCTCTGGCCAAGCGAGGATCAGTGACTCTCATAGCGGACATGGTTTCGAACGACTTGGTCGAACACACCAACGGTTCCACACGGGTTCACTCCATGCTCACTTACCATTCAACCTACAGAAAACTAGCACCAGCAGTACACTCTGGGACAGGAATCAAGCAAAGGCCAACCGGCACTGTGGAGACCCACTGGATTGGCTCGGGTCAGTGGTTCTAGAACATAGGAACTTACAACCGGCCTCAAGGTCAATGCCGGACATCGAAAACACATAGTGTTTTCGCTATGAATTTACCTTATTAAAATTGGAGAGATGCCTCTGGTCAACTTTTTTACAGTGTCAAATCCATAATCAAAGTTGCTGGGTGGCAGACTTGTTTGACCAGAAGTTTACCATAGATGCACGACGTGAAACTGAACAGAATGGCAAAGAACGTTGCGCATGAATTTCTGTGCGAGTGTCATGCTGTGCAAACAGGAGCGCAAGGAACAAGCTTTGCCATAAAAAAGCAGTCGCTGACGAATTACTTTTAGACTTACAGTAACTTTCTGTTAGAGCGATAATCAATTTAATAAATTTTATATGGAATCTGTAAGCGTTCTTCGTGTTGTGTTCACAGGAGAATGTGGATGAGCAGCTGCATATGCTAATTTTCCTCGTGCTTAATTTGTAATCATTATCGCGACTTTCAACACGGTTTCTCCATGAAAACGTGACAAGAATTTTAATCCAGTCGTGTCAAAATATGCACTACTGACAAATTCTAACAAGAATGAAACTCGCGTCTAGCTTTAGGAACTCCATGCGAAATCCCCAGTTGCGATCAGCTGTTAGTAGGGTTTAATTTTCATCAGAAGTTCGCTGACTGTACAAGATTTTTAAGGTAAGGATGTCGGCATAGAATTTCTTAAAGTATTGTAGGTCATCGTTCACTTCACAAAACTTATGACAAATCTGAACACTTTGTTCTTTTGCGGAGGTTACACATCTGTGGACTCGGTAAACCTTTGCCTGGGTGGACATTAGGCTGTTTGTTTACACGTAAACGCAGTGAGAAATATGTGAATGATAACTAAGCTGGTTTCTTACCAACGGTGGAGTATCCTGGGCACCCTGTTACTGATTCAATTCGTCGTTGACTTATCGAGCTTAGTCAGATCACGGACGTTGTTTTATGCTTGCAACACAATTACCCACTAAGTTACAGCTGAAACGAGCTTTTCATTGAGACGAAATGGTAAGAATAAGCTAGCAGTGGTATATTACACGACCTCTGCTCGAACTGATTTCGATGCATCTGCTCACGTATATATTACAGAAATGAAAACTACCAAATACTGCCATTTACGGAAGGTGTCCTGTTCAGGCATGGAAAAATCCGCAAACACTTCCAAGGTAGTGCTAAATCAATAAGCGTTTCTTGTTGTACACACAACAGTGCTTTCAATCGTCTTATAGCAATCGTCTCAGCAAAGTGGAGTAAAAGTTTATTCCTTCGTGCGAAGATTACCGAAAATGCCGACGAGCTGCTAGCATCGTGATCTGTAGCGAACACGTGACACACAATGGATGGACCTGGTGGTTTATGTGGATAACCTTTGGCCTTACCGCACAATTTCCAGTGAGTTGCCTGACGCGGTTGCACACCCACTTAGGCAAATGCTCTGTCATCCTGATTTGCAACTGCCTTTCCCTCGATCTCATGTAGGTTGAATTGCACCCACACGAATATTGGTACACGCAGTGCGAGGTGAGGGTTAAGGGCAGACGATCCTTGATGACGGACGTTGACATTCTAGTGATATCAAAATTGAGAACTACTTTAGCCGCGTAGAAAACTCGTCTAACAACGGGATCTAATTAATTTGCCCTTGAAAGGAGACTGAATGAATGCAACTTTGGGATCAGCTAAATGGACGGGTTGGTTGCTGACCTGTGGATTGTTGAATCGTCTCATGAACCACTGTAAGTAACCGTTTCCTTTTAATGTGTCGTCAAGACGACGGTACTCCTTGTCAGTTGTATCATTTGTGCAAATTTTTCTAGCCCGATCGATTAAAATCCTTACTTAACCCCGTTTGTGCTGAACTGGGACAAAACTTCCGTAGGGCATTTACTGCCCTGTCCAAGTACACATTCGTCAGATCGAGCGTCATACGGTACCGTCAACTCCTGTCCAAAAACGACGGACAATGATCTCTTTCTAATTCCATCGTAATTGGGAGATTCTTGTGGTTGCAATTCAGTTCTTCCATTAACGTATAGGTCTGTTGTTCGCTGTCGGCGATTACGATAATGTCGTTCACATATCTCCAATAAGCTGAGCTCTCCGCGGTATGCTGATCCACTTTATTCTCTATATGGACAATGAAAATGTCTGCGTGGATTGAACCTAAAAGACAACCCATGGCCACTCCATCGATCTGTGTAACCTTTACGTTGAAATTGCAACTGAAAATCTGTTGTGCCTAGGTACAGTAGATGTTCTATTTTAGAGAGCGGGCTAGGAGCGATATTCCGTCAGAACTTACGTAATCACATAAAAATCTTACAGTTTCACTTAAGAGCACATAACTGAGCAGTAATTCAATATCCAACGAGGCCATCGCCTTGACACTAAGGTTAACTTTCGATAACAAGTTAATCAGATCGAAGTTGTCTTTCCCAACATTTTTGGCCAGCGACCGTTTCACTGGCTCTAACATTCTAGCAAGCTACTTTGCGAATATGCGCTGAGGTGAGTTGCACATCGAGAAAATTGACCTAAGTGGAATAACTGTTTTGTGAGTTTTTGATAGGCCACAAAACTGAGGTGTTTGAGTGGGTGTCAGAAATTTGAAAGCTGCTTCATTAACTAGATTGGATTTAAGTAGTACTTTTGAGGTCGCCATTACTTGTTTCCCTAGTACCGTTAGTTCATCAATTTTGGCATATTCTTTGAATCCTTCAGAATTAGTTCCATCCGCTTAATGTAGTCATCGTGGTCCATGAAAAAAATCCCAGAGTCTTTGTCAGGGTACAATATCAGCAAACTTTCGTTTGATTTTAAATCATTAAGCTGTTGAATGTGCTAGCAGTTACTAAATCACTCTGCTTAACTGAGGTAACTATGAATTGGTTTCCGATTCCGGCCAGTTTCGGCCTCAACCATTGCTCAGCTCCTGAAGAAGTACTTTGTAAAATTGGGAATTGATCAAAGAAAACTGTAAATTGTGCTTTGGCCTCAATTGCATTGAATCATAGGTTATCCGGAGTATGTGGATGTTTAAGTAGGACGATTGGTATTTTCTTAACCAACGGTCTAAAGACAGTGACTCATTGTTCAAAGTACGGAGGTCTACCTTGTTACCGTTTAGATGACGAATATCACCGCTGAGGTTTTCAATTTTCCAGGGCTAAGTGTTCCATTTCATGGTTCTGAACAGGTGAGTAGTATTAGGTCAAGTTAGATTGTATCTACTTACGCGTTAGCAATGAGTATCGTAAAAACCAAAATGGAGTAAAAATGATTTGGTTCGATCCGTTTTCCAAATAATTAACGAAGCCTATTCGTCTTACACAACTACAAAAATCTTACATCCATTCACCCTGACCACCTGAACAGATAACTGAACCTATGGATTATCTGACTGGTGATTGTTACATCTCGCAAAACCAATTTGTATTGATTCGTCGAAAACACTGTCGCATACAGGGGTGATTTATTGTAATTTCTGTTTTGATCATAACATGCCTCAGAAATCCGTACGACAGTTTTTATTCTGCTGTTCGCGATTTTCTTGTTGCTAGGCTACCAGTTACACTAGCCGATGATCACAATCCGGACACAATCGGAGAGGGCTGTGAATGTGTATGCACTCACTGAGAGTAAGGTAAACAAGTCCAGTAATCGATATCCGTTAATGCGCAAAACATTGGAGTAAGTGACCACATAAGTCCAAGTTTAGACTGTCACGTGCACTATGGAATGGACGTTGACCAAATGGTTTTACGGTCCTGATTCGTATGATGTACTGCAGAAGAATAGAGCGATGACATTCAGTGATTTTCACTTCTAAAATCGCCATTAATTCATAACGTTTCCCAAAGTGAAGGCGTCCTGACATTGACATACAACACAAAACATTACAGATGTTCACTATGTTATTTTTTAATTATGCGCACATATCATCAAATTAAATGATATGTGATGTTGAATCGTTCGTTAGCCATTCAAATTCACAAAGGACTACACGTAATCAAGCAATCCAATAAATCTCTGTATAATTGTCCGACGGCTGGAAAAATCTTCGAACGGTTTGATGAGGAGGCGCTCGTAAAAACTGCGTTTAATACGGTACTACGTGAATCAGTGTACAAGAAAGGTAAATCTCTCATCTCGACTGTGAAAAATCCTCAGAAATTGAAGGAAAAATGTTTAAAATCGACAACGAGGCACCTTTCAGTAGTGGTGGACAATAGAACGGAATTGAGCTCACCTAAACAAATACTCATTGGTTGGGTCGGAGCAAAATGACTGTCCGTGGATCGAGAAATGATAGAAATTATATGTAACTCAAGAAAAGATATGGAATGAAAATGTCCGATTTTGGCGTTTGGAAGTTTCCAAGGTTCAGATTGGGTAACAATAAGGTAAATGGCGGCAATAATTGAAATAAGTATAGAGACAAGTAATACGGTTTAGTTGATAAAAATACCAAACTTTGGGTCACTTTCCAACAAACCTGACAATAATCAGATCAAGCACATCAATCTGTTGGATGATTCAACACACTTCAATAAAATCCACATACACTCTGTTTTAAAACCGTGAAGTAGGGATTACCAGTGGTTTCTGGAAATGGAAAGTCGTCTTTTATGTTTGGTAACAATAGTACACTATTGGGTTCAGTTGCAGAAATGTGAGCTGAGGCATGCTAACACTTTCAACTCTAAACCTATCTGAACTTCTGCCGCTATGATACTTGTAGTGAACAGGGGTAGGTATGTTGTTTACGTCTTATTGATTGATCGGGCAGTGCCCACCCTTGGACCAGTTTGCAGTAGTTTAGGTGGATGGAACCGGAAAATGAAATTGATCAGAATTCATGCAAAGATCACCCACAATAAATCTCAGTCTGTCTTTAAACTACCATGGGTTCATCAGACACAAGTAGACAGACTGGCATTTGAACCGGAATCCTTCGTGTTGGACCTGGAAGCCACTATTCAGCACACTACCTATCCTATTGAAAGTACCGAAGTGGGGCGATGCAAGTTTGGGTAAATTCCTTTACTTCAATAACCACTGTTAAAATCACAAGTATGATTGCGGTGGGTAAAATTGAAAATAACCAGAAGGTCATTATGGGCAAGAAATTCTTCGTATCATCTACTAGAAACAAAGGATAACCATTATTTATGACATGAACTTGATGAGATCAACACGTCCTAAATTCCGATGATCGTGTGCGCGATACCTTCAGTTCAAAGACTAACATAACTCCTAAACATTTTTGGGGTTTGACAGTGTGACCCGGCCAAGTGTAAGGTTTACGGTTTTCTTGTATAACGCCACCCAGGAATTTGAGAGAGAACAGTTTATGTTCTGACCAATTACGAACTCGTTAAATGTATAGCGGTGTGCATACGGAACATAACGTCGGTTCTGTACAAGTAAAATAAAGCTCATTTCCAACAGACTGCAGATTTTCTAGCGCAAATTTTGTTAATTGGAGTTGTGAGTATGTATTAAACTTCAAAATCGTGCTATGTATCGCGGTGATAAAACCGGGGTTGCGTCGTTGTTTGTGTTAAGATGTACATCATTCGTATCCGACGAGTAGCAGCTATCCAATCAACCATTAAACCACATTTTCAGCGATGCACTGGACATGGTTCAGGATGAGACTTCACAGCCTGATTTTCTATATTCATTTCATTTTGCCACATACACTAACTGGAATTTTTAAATAACCTCGATAAAACAGACGATAAGTCACGCGGTAATTAGGCTGGAAATTAAGTTCCGGTGAGTTCTAATATCTTAAACCAACGAGGTACCCTGGAATTACACTGAAAATGGACTTCGCCTAGCGTTTAACCAGCCATGTTAGGTGGTGATCTGTTACGTGATTTTCTTGTAGTCGATCCAACGGTGAACTTGTGCATTGTAGCCACCACAGGGGCGACCGGAATTCGGTCAAGTAATCCATAATCGTATGCGCGAAGAAGTTTTCCACCGCCCACGGTTGTTATGGTCCGCTGATACCTACTTATTACTTCCAGAGACCAATTTGTGTCTTCTTGTCTTCTAATTCAACCGCATTTAACGTAATTACGTGGCAGACTGTACTTACTTCTTCTGGCTTGACAGTCATAATCATATAAAATGCCAAGCAACTGATTGGATGATGAATAGCCGCAAACGGACTGTTCGACAAACCATGTTTTACTCGTGATGACCTCAGGGGGGCTATTCAAAATGTCATTTTTCTGCTCAGAATGATGCCTTATCGCTGATTGGTTGAATCAATTAAGCAACGTTTCAGTAAACCAATCAGAGACTTACACTGAAAATTCGGTGCACTACCTAGCGTATACAATCGAGGCTACGCTGCCCGGACAAAAACCGGCGTTATTTCAAGTGTTTTAAGTGTATCTTAATTGTGTGGTGAAAATGAACATCAGTGAAGAACTGCTCATGTTGTAAATGCTTTGGATTAATTATGTCTTACGCCTCTTGGTGTGCATCGTGCCAGGAAATGCATTTAATCTCGCCGGTGAGGAAAGCATGCTAAGTAATCCCTGCCCATCGGCGGATAAGGATCTCGTTCTTGGGATAGATAGATCACGTGATCGAGCAGATCACATACTGCTACTCGGTTACGTCACCGGTGCGGCTCAACAAGATCACATGAACAACCCTGATGCAACTTATCAACGACCAGGAAGCATGATTTCCGGAACCCTCACCTATGCGATCAATATGGTAAACACTATCAGAGAGAGATTTAACGCATCCGAACGTCGTGTGCTTAATTTACCGGAGCCACCATTGCCACCGGGTTACAAGTTGGATTTTTGCTATTTAGAAACTTATGGAAACGAACAGGATTCCATTAGGTCCGTTGCGAAATTCATGGAACGTGTTAATTTGTCCGGTATCATTGGACCGCAAGAGACTTGCAGTGTAGAGGCTGCCATGGCCTCGACTTACAATGTGCCGATGATCTCCCACTACTGCGATGACGTCAGGTAAACCAAAAAATCAACGTAATGGTTGTCTATAAAGTTACATCTCAGACATTTATGACAAAACCTAACAAACTGGAATCAGAGCAAAATACAGATGAGGTTTTACACAAAGGTGCCATCAAGTTGACACTCCTGTCACTATACTAGATGCAACGTCAAAAACAACCTTTCGTTAATGGATGACGTATATAAATTCTAAGAGAGACGGCTCTTTATTGTGACTTACGAACTGACTCACGTGCGTACTGCCTTAAGATGTTTTTTATATGGACAGTTACGGTAACAGCATGAACTTTATCAGTTTGTGAACTATTCACAGTTCGACCATGCTCAACAGACTCACTAGGGAGTGACACAGTGTTGCTCTCTGTGAAGTGCTCGCTAGATGTCATTGGCATTTTCGATTAATATACGATGTGGATTCAATAGATGAATGTTTCACGTTAGTTAGAACCCGAAAGACGATACTGGTCTGAAATCAAGCGTGTAATGGACGGTGTGTAATACATGTTTGCTGAACGCGTTTCTACCTGTTGCACACGTTTTTTGACTTGTTTCTTTTTTTCATTGCTCGTGTTCTCGTAACTCAGATGAACATGTACTACAAGGCTTGATGTACACTTATGCTAACTGAACATCAATTATATGT
This sequence comes from Paragonimus westermani, assembly GCA_008508345.1. Classification (NCBI taxonomy): domain Eukaryota; kingdom Metazoa; phylum Platyhelminthes; class Trematoda; order Plagiorchiida; family Troglotrematidae; genus Paragonimus; species Paragonimus westermani. The sequence continues at coordinate 180,569 of QNGE01000187.1, forward strand.
GAACAGAATTTTTGCATTCACGTAAACCTTTATTTGGCATTAAAATTGAGTTGCACCCTAGTTAGAGGTCATCGGTAGTTCATATCCTTATCTGAACAGAAGTCTGAAAAAAATGAACCGTCAAGACTATGGGGACATCGTGTTCGCCACTGCACAAGTAATGACACTTCAAAGGAGGTTTAATTAGCAAGTTTCCTCATCGGTAATGCACAGCTTGCCTGACCATTGCTTCATAGTTTGCCAACCTTGTGGAGCAATGTCTTTATTTGTGAATATATTTGCAAACTACACTCTATAATATTTACAGCGGCTTCTTATGAACTTCTGCTACACATCAATCATAGTATATCAGTAACATGTTTATTGGTTCATTAACTAACACAGGAGGTACCAAAACACGTCAGTAGGAGTCTACTGCAGTTCTTGGCGTTTTATGGAGTACCTCACTGTGCCGTCCATCAGGCTATTCAATTTCTTTTGTGTGATAGCTGAAGACGTCAGCAGAAGTTAATATCAGATCAAAGGCCACTAGGATTGAATCACCATGCTTATTCATTGATGAAAAATGATGAACATCGAAAGCTTCAACAAATGTTTCTGTGATACCAAATATTTGATTCTTACTTCTCTTAACACTGTAATACACTACAATCCCACGAGGAGCAGAAAAGCAGAGCTCAGAGATTCACATGAGGGGTTCAACGTCAGGTTTGTGGGGTAACTAGATAATGCTTAGGATTTCTGGGAATCGAAATATTGAACCTCCACCAACTCCATATAATTCATAATCTTTTTATGCCTTCTTGTAAATAAGTAACGGAAATTTGACTTAGTTTTGATGATTGGGATTATTGCTAATTCAACTTCACACACACCTGATCGCAGCCCTCGCATTTGGTTGAACATTTTTGCGATAAATGAAAGTGAACATGACTTTGATTGTGAATAATGGTCAGAATGAATTGTATAACAATATAAACAAGAGTGGTGAATCCCAGCGGCTGAGTCGTTGTTTTTTCTTTCTTCAAAAAAGAAGACTATTTTGCAACACAACAACATATGTGGCTGTTCATATACTCCATTTTTCAGCAGACAACTGAATTTCTACCAGCTAGTTTCCTTAATGTCTGGCGTAGAACGAACGAATTTCGTATTAACCCCCTCGAATTAACTACTAATGTGAATGTCATGAAGTAGTACACCGCGTTTTTTTGCTAATTTTGTGATCGCACTGATATTAGTAATCATTGCGACAAAAATATAATACTCAACTAACGTATCGTTTGTCACAGTTGGCGAGATATGCATCCCTAGTTTCGTTTGGAAATACTGTCAGGTCGGTTGACTGTGATTTTGACAAGCTATTCATATATTACTCGCATACTGTTTTCTAGAATGCCGTAATTCGGCTACTGAATTGTGAAATCTATCATTTACATAAACTTACCGATGTGGTCCGCATAGGTTGACGATGGTGTGAAGATTGATATATGTCTCAAGCTTCTGAGAAATTTATATAGCAATGAAAATTATTCATATTTGCCTTGTATGGGTAATATGGACTTCTGCTTTGTCTCGTTAAGATACGGAATTTCCGATCTATCCTGATAGGTAGTGGATGAAAGTGAATGCTACCGAATTCGGTCTTTTTCTGAATCCAAATCTGTCAGTTCGTTCAAACCAATCAGTGAGTGCCCAATTCAAGTCAGTGAGTGCATTACATTGACGTGTTGATGGGGATATTCCTCAGATTTTCAGAGGTAACAAAATGCCTCTGTATCAAACAAAACGTTTAGAGATACTAGATACCGCAAAGTTATTCCTCAAATTTTGACTGGTGTGTAAACGTTTTGGATTCCGAAAGTTAAATCAAACTGGATCGGTTAACATGACATGCAATTAAAAAGATCAGTGTTACACGTAACCACAACTACTCACCTTCAAAGGGGATATGACAGGACTAAACGTGGCTTCAAGAGCACTGTCATATCTGAACAATTAGGACGGCTTAGTAAATGAGTAAATAAAGAAATAAGTAAATAGATAAATGTAAAGTTGGTAGTTCAGTGTGTATCAACACGGTGCATGCACGCGGAATGATTTCCCGTGAATTAGCCAAAACAAAACTACCACAAAGGAACGGGGGTGGATAGGGATTGGTCCGTAGGCACACAAACAGTGTCTTCTTGTCCCCGCAGGTGAGGAAAGCGAAAAGATGTCTATTGTCTGACGTGAAAAGGTTACCAACCAATTCGTAATAAGCATTGTTTGGATCGAAAAGGTCAACAAGGCACCCGTCCAGACACTGTATCGACCAATAATGGAGCGAAACGATTCGTCCTTTGTTGGATGTATGTGCACTCCGGATAGTGCACATCAGTTTGCATTGGAGTGAATTTAAATGGTAAACATTTGTATTGCTGTACGGGTTCACTGATCATTGTTAACGAAATGCAAGTGTTCCATACCTGTGGTTTCTCACGCCTAACCAGTCAATAAGAATGCACTAATTGCTCACCTGCCCCCTGTACGGTACTAGCTGTAGAGAAAACAACCATTCCATAATAATGAAAAAACATTTCATTGTTGAATTTTCCGTTGACACAGACCGGTAGAAAAAAGATGGAACGACTAAATTGTCATGATTGAATTACCATGTAAATATTCCTATAAAAAGTATGTAGAATGTGTTTTCGTTCACTTCTGTGCTCTTCACATATTCACAATAGTTTCTGTATAATAAATGGTGGTGCTACGAGATTTAAATTTGCTTCTAATTTGAAGGATATAACAAACGGCAGATAAGCTGTGGAATCAAATTCGGTGCTAATCTTGACAGACCGAATACCTCGTAATGCATATTCTGTGCTTTATGCTTAAATGACTATGGGATTTAACTTACATAAGCGTTAAACGCCCGCTCAGAATCTACTCAACTAGGTCACAGTGAATTAAAAACAGACGACTCACAATGTGACATAGTTACAATTGATTACTCGCATTTAAAATTAAAGATTGCACCACTCACGTTGTGTGTTTACTTCCTTCATCGAATGTGTGCACCGGGGTTCACAGAATATTCTTTTACACGAGTAACACACTAGCGCTTTTTTCAATCATCTCTTTCCTTCTAACCGATCGACTGATGTTACATATTTGAAGTTTAATTTGTTGATTGTTGAGACTGTTGACAGAGTTAGTAGCTGGGGTTGGTGGTTAAGATAGTCGGTTGCTTGCCGAGTTCAGCATTTAGACTGTGAACGTTTCAGCACCTAAGTAGAGGGCATTATTAGGACACTGTGATTTGGGCGTAAAGATTTAAGCATCTATGCCCGAGCTTATGTGCTCAAAACCCTATGTACTGACGATGTCATCTCGGTAGGTGTTCAAATGTCAGCAACCCGTATGCGAAGCTTGGTGAACAGCGCGATATGTCAGTTGATGTCCTCCCTCTGTTCATACGTACGTGTCACTGTAAGCTATTCACGAGTAAGATGTATCCACCAAACTTTATCTCAACATATCTAGGTATTCACAGTGTTCACATCTCCATTGCTTACAGTGAGGGGGTACGTGTTATACCATTATATATTAACGCAATAAACTACTATAAAATCACATTTGTCTTCATTTTAAAAGCATTCCAGTTTTCTTCATTCGAGTCTCGTCCACGCAAAGCTTAGATTCAAACGGACACTGATTTGTGCCTTTTTGCTTAATAAAGCATAACAAGCTAAGCTTTCAGTAAATGCCAACAGAACACAGCTTTCCAGCGGTGATTATTCCATCTCTTTTGATAGTCTGTTACATGATTCTCAGATATTCACAAAAGACCTTCGAGAATGATTGCAGTTCGCGCAAACGGATCAGTCCATGCCCTGCTTGATTCGCATGTGTGCAACCGATATTGTAAGTTTTGAGATTTTTCAACCCGAGGAAACCTTAAAAAGTCTACGGCCATGGTTTGTTTAACATAGTGGTTCCCTTGTCACATTTGGACAATTTGCTGGTTGTTATTTGAGTTGATAATTTTCAGGCTTTAGTTAAAAACAGGTCATATTGTCCGATGGTTTCTAAGCCTTCATCACGAAGCTCGTGTTTTGCGACCCAAAGCGCGTAAACGCGCGAAATATCTTATTTTCACTTCATCCATTTTCGCACATCGACACACGCTAATTCCCAGTCCAACACTGCCTTTTGAACGCTGACACCGTTACAGATACGTACGCCATTAGCCGGGTCTTATTGATCGTGCACTGGTTTGCCAAAGCGTTGGAACAATGAGATCGAGCGACTTGGTTTGAAGTGTGCGCGCACACCCGTGCCAGCTGGTCTGGCTGTGGTTACGGTGGTGCGCTAAGGTAGTTTACTAATCCGGCTTACCTAGGTAGTCTGTATTTTTTATATTAAACTCTGGTTTGGAGTCCGGATTTTGTATTCAGGTTCACATTTCGGGACTGTCAGCACTACGGTCAAACCCTCAAATCGAAATTGCAACGTTCATTGTGGTGACCAGTTGAAAGGCGGAAGTCGCTGACCCTCTGTGTCGTATCACATGACCCATGCTTGTGCTTATGGTGATCACTAGCCTCATTGATCTAAGGCCATGGTTGAAGGTGGCAGCGTCTGACTTGAGTCCTACCGTTGGCCTACGTCCACATATCACTCCGCATTGCCGCCCACTCAAAGGTGGCGGATTGCAGGCTGTAAAGCGATGACACGGTGGTAGCCAACATGACTGAATATCCAATCGTGGGAGGAGGTAGATACAGCGAGAAGCTGATCAAAACAAACGTGAGAACACCAATAGCCTCATTGTGTCAGAAAACCGTCAAAATATGAAGTGAGTTTCCTGTACAATAAATCATACAGACATAGAAGGAAAGTGATCCAACTAACTGCTTGGCTTTTCCTGTGCCAAACCAGCGAATGAATATCTTGAAATATCTGGTATATAATGTTTGTCTGAACATGGGGCTCACACGTCAATTCCACTTTGAAAGCGTTTAACACTACTGTATGTTTTAAATCAATGCGACAGTTCTGTGCTCAACCTATTAGAATGTAAAACCAAGAAGTCATCCTTCATTAACAGCTGTACATGAAGTGATGCCTCTTGAACGTTGGTGGACAACTATGATCTCAATGGTAGTACTGCTTTTCGTTTTAAGGTCGGAGACGCTTGTTTTTATGTTACTTCAAGTAATCTGCCATTGACATTAATCTACATGCGGGTAGTTACATGCTCTCAGGCATTCGTTAGGAGAAGGTCCAACCCCAGTCAGTTATGTGACCTTTTCAGCTGATTTGTTATAGTAGGATGTATTCGGCACATGGGGCCTGTCCTCCAGATTGTGTAAAGAAAGTTTTTATTATGAAGATGATCAAAATATGATGGTCTATTTCTGCACATACCGATTTATAACAGCTTCAGTTATTAGAATACGAGAACTCGTCGATATGGATCGTGCATTCAGGAACGCAGCTGACAAACCACTGTCCATATAATTTACTCGTTGTTCGGGGAGCATATGGCTCAGCAAATAGACCAAAAAATTCGCATATCACTCACGCACAACATGCATTTTTATGTCTTCCGGATAAAGGTACTTTAGATGACTTTCATTAAAAATCAGAGTTTCAGGCTTTACCTGATTGGACAAACAGTCTTTTGCATACAAAATATGAACAACACGTACGTTAAACTTGACAGGAGAATGGCCACCACATCCAAAAAGTTCATCATTCAACTCAAGAATTTCTCGCTTTTTACACTCTGTCCAGATACCAAATTTTTGGCCTTCATCGTTTGGTCTGTTCAAATTGGTGAACTTATATTGAAAATGTTAGACGCTTGAGGGTCACATCTAAAATGCGTTTGGAAAGTGTGATCAGACGAACTTTTGAAATTCACCAAGTATGAAGTAAACTGGTTGTAGCTGAAAACGGCAATAGCAGTAATTTGTTTTATTCTTTTTAGGAGATGAATTTTTAGTCCTTACATGCGCAAGCAAGCGCACAGTGCACAAGAGTGTACTTCAAGCACTCAGGTCTGACGCATGTCACCGGAGTGCTCTATGCCATATGACGCATTACCTAGCACAATGACAAGAAAGTTTTCGAGTAAATAAATGAAAAATAACCATACAATGTATTCTATTCGGAAACTCGAATGATTAAAGTTTTGGTGCTGCTTTAGAGGGAAGGTGTATCATGCTAACAGAGACAAGCTGTGAAGTCAATTGTTACACGCCTGTGTGTGAACATGCCGCCCCACCTTTCCTCTCGTTCACTGATTTCACAGTCAGGCTTCACTAGTAAGACGATGCTGGTATGGTAGGCATGAGGTTAGACCAAAGTGGGTACGATGACGGGCGCTAGCTTCAAATAAATTCATGTTCAAATGACTAATTCTGAAGATTAATCACGTGAAAACCTATCTGCTCAGCTGATGAGTGTACCGTAAACGAGCATTCTCGAGGGAACAGGTATCACCAAGTCTGAATCAAGAAGGAGCACCCACAGCTGAAATAAGCCTGTTTTATTTCAAGTATCTAGCGAGTTAACAGATAGGAATAAAGAACAAACCCGTCTTTTAGAAAATGATTCGTGTTCTGCCATCATAATTGATAGCTAAAGCCAATATCATTATTAACTCATTTGTCCACAGAAATAACATTACTCAACCAAACAACGTTTCTTACTACAACTAACGTAACGTTGTTTAGTATGAGTGATAGCACAGGTCTGGATGGGTTTGCTGAGTAATGAGCGTTCACCAAGTAGGCTGACCGTACGTTGAGACAGCTGAGGATGTTCAACAGTGTGCATAGTACAAAATGGTTGTGTACATCATGAACTGACCTCTTTCACGTTGATTTTTCAAAACAATGAGAAAAGACTAGTCATGGAGTCGGCAAAACCAAAGCGTTTCATAGCATCTACCAGGCGAGTTTTACTGAGGTCGTTGTTGTTCGTTATAAAGGCTCAGTCTGGTACACCCAAAACCAGTTAGTCATCAATTAGTCCTTTGATTGATAAGTTTGTCCCGTTTCAAAATCTGCGAATATCCTTATGATGTTTCTCTACTTTTGCTCTACCACATTCTTATAAGCTCGTTTCCTCTGCGATCCTGAAACTGCTTACCAACCTTTTAAATAAGCACCGTTAAAAATTTAGTCTATTAGCATGCTTCTCCACATCTGCTTCGACATTCCGACTATACCTATGAAACCAGTATTCTTTAAAGTTGGTGTGATGCTTGTCCATATATTGATTGCCTAAATTTCACTGAGGAATCACGTGAGACGCGAACTGCATGTCCGCACACAACACGTATTATTCCATCCCTATACTCTTTCAAAAATACATTCCGTAGAATCATTACTTTTAGTGTGATTAGTGTTACTAGATTACGTTGTATACAAGGTTGTTTACACACTACTGTTTAATGGAAGGCATTTTGATTAAGTGTAATCAGGCGGAAGGAAATTAGGCGCAAAACGTGCTTTTACTTACAGTCCAGTTCATGGGTGTTTTTCTTCTCATAAAACGTGGACTGTGAACAAAAACAGCGGATTAAAAGCTGGATGCTCAAATGTCAATACTGTTTACGCTGCTGCTTGGGCCAGTGACTCGTACGCCATATATTCAGATGTGTGTGTCGTGAGAACTGTGTGCGGTTGTGTCTAGTTGCGGTTGCTACTCAAGCGGAAAGACACTTGTGTCTCGACTCTGTCTCTTTCATGCTGTAGTGAGCAGATGTGATCATATTATCCGATCTTGTTCTCTACCAATCCGACGTTGACCTTAGCTCTAAGTACCTCCCTCAATGTCTGAATCGATGTGCATGTGACAATGTGTGTGCATAGCGGTAAGTTGTACAACAACTGTAGTCTTTAAAAAGTGATAATTGATCAAACGAATTATTTTACAAGTCTGCTAGCTACACCAAACACGAAGCATTGAAAATGAACGGGACCAGTTGTTGAAAAATGAAAGTAGTTGGCTATTCTTTCTTAACACTAAGGAAATATTACAGAATTCTGACGTGTTTCGGTTCAGCATGCACACAGACATATTGTAATCTATTGTCATAATGTGTTGAGAGATCAAGATGAAATTCAGTGAACGAGTAGCCTTATTCAGCGTTTATTTGCCTAACCTATATTGAGCAGTTAAACGGTTGGCTGTCAATGGGGTTGGAGGAATCATCAGTTAATTATGACTATATGTTATTGATTGTCTCAGCCTTTCTCAGAATTTAACGAGGTTCTTGTGAAACACTGGAAAACGTGCACAATATAACGAAATATAGAGAGGCGTTGTTGAACTACATAGGCTAAGAGTTACTTTGACAGACAGCAGGTTTAATATACCGAGTGTCAACTAACCAAATCTGCTGAAAAAATATCAATCACACAGGTGGTTCACAGTCAGCTAGAAGAAAACAATGTCACCTAAACCTTTCAAGGAATATGTCAGATTGAGCTATTGATCGTCAGGTGTTGGTGCACTTGAATGTGCAGAATTCCATATGGCATAACCACACAACATCATGAACACCATTACTGGTGATGTCTCAATAGGTATAATTTATGCGACAAATCCAAGACAAACTGCCAGATTAGTATACGTCATCCAAACCCCAATTCTGTTAACATACATACCCATGTAAGATTGGGACATGTAAGATACAAAGTGTTTTTAGCTTGTTCACTGTCTTGCTTTGTTAGCCCCAATAGCAGCTGTTGAGCAAACCTAGCTGTACCTACAGAGGCTTCCATACTTGTCCATGTCACCAGGGTTTATGTTTTCCCTTAATTCCGCATGCTTGGTACTGGAAAAAACTAGAACAACAAGACAAACCAATTATTATATGTAAACCATAAATAAATCCGTTTTCGTGATTCGCATTACGCTCCTGTTATTTCCACTGAGCTTCGTGCTCATCTCATCAACATTGCTTGGATTGTAGTCAGTCGAGTAATTAACGAAGGGTAGCGGTATTTCATTTCGCAATCCATCCGGATACTCGTTATGTTCATTACATTCGGTTGCAAAGGTGATTCGCCAGGTGTTCACTAGCCAACCATGTGCACACCGAATTCAAGTCCGTTAGGGTGATTCTTACTCCAACGCTTTCTGTTTATACAATTATTCTCGTAGCACACGGTAGATTTTCCAACAAATTTCTACCAAGCTTTGGGTGCACTGTATACATGTGTGAACGTTAACCTTGTCTCATCTGACCAAGTAACTTGTCTGCAACGTTCTACGCGTCGTTAGCACAGTCGAATTTCCTACTTGGGATTTCAATCTTATTAACAGAGCTTAGCACAGCTCCGCACCATATCTGGTGAAATCTGGCATCACTGTGAAGCATTCACCCTTGATTTTGGGGTACAGGAGTAATGGACTTAAGTAAAACAAGTCCACCACTAGGACGACCACCTTTCGTGGTTTTCAAGAGCCTGCTGCCTCACATATGACACATTTTACTTCGACAACTACTCCTAGCGGATAGTCCATCATATCAGTCAATCCATTTGATCAGAATTCTTCTAGCTAAGTAGTATATCATACCATACTCTGGCAAAACAATTTATACCTGGAACTGAGCACTTATCTCACGACTAAATCAGATACTTTCATGAAAGTCCCTTGAATTTTTGCCGTTTCATTTGTATGTTTGAGTAAGGTCCAGTTTGGTTCCCAGTACATTGAGCCCAAGTAATCCGTGATCGAATAGTAGGAGGGGGGGGGGCAATCTATTTGTGGGGACATATTGATCTAGAATTACGAGAAGATATGCGTGATCGGCCGCGAGATGGAAGTTCACTTGACAGAACTCAAATTTCGCTCCTTAAAGTAAAGAAAACGGAAATCGTGGTCTCGAGAATAGTGCGAATTTCTCCGCTAATCGATGGCAAGGCAAATAGAAAAACGATTGCAAGTGGAAAGTGTGCGAGTAAAATACAGGGTAACTATGTGGTGCATAGTGACCTGCACACGTTCTCGAGAAGGGTGAGGGGCAGTTACTATGAAAAGTCACTAAGCCACCAATGAGCTGGAGGAGTAAAGGCCGAACAAGTAAACACCATTGAAGTTCACCCATAGATTGTTCTGGGAACTCCCATTCATTCTGATTGGACGAAACCATTTTATCGAAGAAGAAGTTGTTTTCTGATGGAAAATATAAGGTTCCCTAGCACCCGCTCAAGCCGCACTGAAGTGATAACGTGATGTTTAGGGGCAGGGTTACTTTCCGTCACAAATTTACTGTCGGCATTCTGCATTTGCATGAAAGTACGCGTACACTTCCATCCTACCCACAGCCAGCTAATCTGGATGTGGTTTCAGCAGTGTGTTGTGTCCGTCACCCTATCCGGCTCGGTCAGGTGACGTGCCCGCTGAATAAGCCCTTTGATCTGGACTCCGGATTTTGCTACCATGTTCGAAGATCTTAGATGCATTGTACGTCTTATCTCTGACTCAAGATTACAACATTAAAACGGAGCTTCGGAAACTGTGACTAACCTTAAGTTGAAAGGTCATGGTTAGGAGCACAGTTCTCCCCTCAGAGTGGGTTTGGACACAATGTTGAACACAGTTCAAATTGTGATCAATTTTCCTTGGTTATTTTGAGACTGGACTATGTGTCACTTTGCACGATATGAAATTCCAGGATTGTCTTCCATCCTCCCGTTAATCGCCCGAAACCGTTCACTGGGCCACTTTTGGAGTCTGTTGAATCATTTGGAATGAACGAAACGAACATTCTCGTCTTCCTCAGTTGTGTTCAGGTGACCTACACAGTTTTGGCAAAACATTTGATTCGGGTGAGTTGATCTCGGTTGCCATATTTGATCAGGGAAATTATAATGAGCATGGTTTGAATGGGAGTGTGGAGGAGAGTTAATTTCCTGTTCACATGGGAATGGGTATTGTTAGTGGACAGCAGTAACAATTGTGAAACTCGAAGTTACCAGTTACCAGTTTGGTCATTTAGCTCTTGGTCATCAATTTTGGACAGTTATCGATTTTAACCGCACCTTTTACCCTGTAGGAATAGACGAAAGGAAAGCATATACTCATTGCGTTCGTTTGGTGTCGTTATGGTATTGGTCTAAACGCCTCATCGAAATTTTATGCTTTGACGTGTTTGCTTAAGATATTGTCACATACCTAGCGATATGCGTTTTCGTTCAATTAACTCGTCTACTCCGGTGCGATAACGGTTGGCGGCATCCGATTCGGATTAGCCTGTCACAGTGACCGAAGCCAAGGACGCCTGCGCTTCTCCATCACTGCAATTGGCTCGCGCTGCACCAATTGCAGTTCCACCTACACACCACATATCCAGTGTAAACCCGAAGGAATAAGACCGGGGTGTGTGCCAACGGGGCCTTTGTGTCCAGCCGGCCAATGCTAGTTAGCCAGTTGATTGGCTAATAAGGAAAGGAAACTCTTATCTCTCGGATACTAAACAGAGAGAGGCTGCAATGACGAGATCTACACTGAGAAGAAAGTTATTTGAAGTGTAATACAAGAAGCATTGTAGTATAGGAGTGCAGGTTAGTGCAACCTAAAGAAGATAGGGATTAAAAGCAAAATTCTCATTGAACTACGAAAAGCCAGATAGACCACTCATTATACAATACACCAACAAAGCCGAAGAAAAGAATGGATAGAAGACCACAGACGCTCAAGTTTCTGAAAGAAAGAGCGGATTAATTGTCAATGACCAGGATGTTGGCCGGTGCAGCCATTAACAGAAGTAGAATGGATATACTGATATGACCTACCTGAGCCTAACCTACTCGCCGCCTGTTCGCCGACGGTGTACTATGAGTACGTTGGTGACCTACTAGCCCCAAACGGCCAGCGTATTCACGGCCGCACACATCGCAACGCCATTTAGTCACGTCACCGCGACCTATGGCACCGATGGTTCCTTTGCTTACCGCACGATTCCGCTCGCGACTGCGCAATAGTTGCTCGTTGAACCTTTGGACGCCCGCCCGAACCGTATTCCTCCAGGCCGTCCGGTTCAACGCCAAATCTTCCCAACATCTAAAATCAATGTTACAACGTGAAAGACTTACCTGCACAAC
>QNGE01000187.1:192861-236153 GCA_008508345.1 Paragonimus westermani
TTAGAATGCTGTTCTTAATTTATTGTGCAGGTTCATCATTTCGTCCGGCAACATTTTATTGGGTCAGCAACCACTCGATAAAGGTACACCAAAAACCACAGTTCATGTAACACCTAGTTTTCCCTATAACATTAAGACTTAAATTGTTGGGCAGTAATTACCAGCCTTTTGCCTCTGACAGGTGTGATAACAAAAATGTGAGTTATAATGTTACTCATTTAAGGAAACATACCTTATCTACAAACCACGACTGTGCACATTGTCACACACAACAGCAACATTATTCATAAAGGAATGTCGTGCCTAATGTGAAGTGAATGGCGCAGGGGTCATCATGGTTGTCTCATGAAAGCGTGGCCGGAGTTTTAACTCCAGTCGTGGCAAGGGAATCCACTACTGATGAGCTCTAATGAGAGCGAAACCTGAGTTTAGTGCTTCTTTTCGAAAAGGACCCACTCGAATGTCTATGAGAAGGCGACAGCTGTGATCAGTTGTGGGTGATGTTTAATGTATATGAAATAGGACTTTCTTTCCAGCTGAGTAAATAATCTGTGGTTCTCAGTCACCCTGATCAATCTCACTCTATACAGCTCCCTGAATGTCGACGTCTGCAAGAATCCTGGGCACACTGTGGACCAATGAAAACTTTCAGCCCATGAAGGGGATTTCATGAGTCCTGTGTGATACTGTTTGAATTTCACTAGTGTTCTAAGGTTTTGTGATGAACACCATTCGTACAGAAGTCCTGCTAGCATACAACTATACAAGCCAACGTTCACTATTCTCTTAGGTGATGGTCACAATAAGGCTGGCTTATAATTCCTTGAAATCGGGACTTATTGCAGGCCAGTACAGTCTACTCACAATTTTATGCCGACTGTTGTTTAACTCTTTGTCATCGTCCGGTCTACATGAGTGCATGCATTCAGACAGTGTTGCGTACAATGTTGGCTGTAGAGCGACATAAACCTGGTCGTTCATATGCAGCAGTTAAGGTAGACAAAAGTACGCTATTACTGACCTATTTCCTACCGTACTTTATAGGCTGAGTCTCGCAACTCAAATTCTCAAGTTGAAATGTCTTTGCCTGAATATGGTAGCTGTCTATAATACTCGTGTTTCGGTAAGTTGCGTTTTTTATGTCAACGGCTACAAAAGCATCCCATCTTGCGAAAAAGTCTATGACTCATGTATTCCCTTATTTCCACGTTTACTGCCAAAAGTGAAAAACGGAGCCAGACTAATCGACATTCATACAATGAATAGAAGTACCTATATAGCTTACATCCAATGAACCGATGGAAATCAGTTATTACAATCACTTCAGTAATCTTTAGTGGTTAGTTCTGAACCAGATGGTTAACAAATGGGATCGACATTTCTGTGTATGTCGTCTTCAGAGTAAATTTTGGTTGGACCAACTCAATTGTCATTGCGTGCTCTTCACCAGTCAGTTTCCTTTTTGCTCAGTGTGGTTCGTGTCGGGTTGATCTGTCGATAAAGAAAGTCTAGTATTCCAGTGATGTTTTGAAAGACATTGACTATTCCCACTAGGTGGAGAGTTATACGTCCACCTATCTCTAAGATAGTAGCCATACAGTCGCCGGTGAAGTGCTAATATGCAGACCACCAACTGATACAAAGATGCAACCCATTTCCAGGTGTTTGAGGAAAAAGTTTATCACTCTCGAAAGTCATGACTTCATTCTTGGATGTCTAGCGTGAACGACCAATTTTAGGGAGTCACTCATAATCAGTAAATCTACTCAACCGTTCGATCCACCCTCTTAGCTCCTTGCCACCAACATTTAGCTATTCGACGATCGAAGCTTTCGATAAACCACCTATTCGTAATCTGACATTCTGTTTCTGAACGCTGTTCAACCGTAAATACGACACGTAGTCGCGGAGATCACCTCCAGACAGATGACCCACTTCTGGTTCGTGACGGTGTCTAATCCAGCTAATACAAAGCCTGAAATAACGATGAGTGCAGCGCGTGTGTTTGTGTGTGTAAAAGGATGGTCGGGACAACCTTGACCTCTTTTGAAATGATGCGGTTTCTGTCCTGTGTTCAGTCGCTAGTCCGCCGGTTAGACCCATTATGTCAACAAATATAGGCTTAATTAATTTTCACACTCCGAAGCCCAGGCATCCGTTAAAAGTACCTTTACCAATGGCAGGTAGGATCACAGATCATGTTAGAGGGTCTCAAAACGTCTGATAGGCAGTTGGTTACATTCTTGGCCGTAAATACCAGTAAGGCAGGCTGTTGATGAAACCATCAACAACGAATCGATTGGTCTTCGAATGAACGTTTCACAAGCTATGCCAGTAGCCAGCTAGCATATCATCCAAACAGTGTGCCCCCGTTGTCGAGGTAGCTAAATCAAATTATGGGCAAAATCACGGAATAAATGCTGTGAATATTACTAATGAATATTCTTGAAAATACGTGGTATTTTTGATGAGCAAAGGAATATTCTGGGCTGGGTTAATTGGTGAAGAGAATTAGAGGTAGTGCGTGCTACCACAGCAAAGTTCACACAGTACTGGTTGACCATCTTGAGCAATATCCTAACTCTGGTATTGAACTTCCTCATTAACTTACTTCTGGTTGTATAAGGTGCGCGTCATCATGCAAGTCAGGACGTCCTTCAGCGCAAGTGAAGACCACTTGTTGAATAATAACTCACAAAAATATGAAAAATTATTTGACTAGAACCTCATGTAACCGGGACCTGTTTTGTCTGACTGTGGTCTGAAGTCTATGTACTTTGTCAAGTATAGAAGATGGAGTATAGTGCTTACAAAGTCACATTTTGAAATAAACTTTTACTTACCACACGCATTCCTATATTAATTTTGTGAACTTGTTTTATTCTCAATAACCCAAGATCACTTGTCAAGATACAATATTGTAGACAATACAGCCAGCTTGATTTCGAAAAGTGAAGTCAAACGCTATCATGCATGGCTTTCGTCACGACAAGCTCAGCTCCGCGTTTGCAAAAAACCTACTGTGGACGGTTAACTTTATGGAACCAAATCCAAACCAAACAGCAAGTTAAGTTGAAATGTCGCTGATCTGTCGGTATGGAGCGTTTACCACTGTCAAAATAATAAGGAGTGCGTTTTTTAACTGAAAAATAGGGTCTGAATTTCGCAAGAGCGGCAGTCTTGTTTATCGAGAAAAACGCGATCTAGTCATTGTGTGTATGTTCTCGAGCCGTTCTATCGTTTGTCGTTAATCCGACGTCAGTGGAAAGGGTCAATAATCGCTGCCGAAAACTGCTTATGGTCTTCATTTGTGCAGCGATCGGTTGCGTAATCCGGCTCTTGGTCAAGGTTGGCATGTGTTGACTAATTCTGGCGTGCAGCTGCATGTGGGTTCTGTCGAAGTGATAGACATCTGCCTACAACTACTTTGACAGATGAATGTGATTTGGCGGGCATTCCTGACGGTTGCTTGAGTGGATATCTGTGGAAGCGAACAATTGCGTGAGAATAACTGGTTGATCAGCATTACGGACTTATTTGGTGACTTTCTGCGATCGGCTGGCGTGCATCATGTCCTTCAAAAGGAATGTGGGACCACAGTATTTCTTCGAAATATTGAATTCTACTGGCTGTTTTTGTTGAAGTGGTTGGTGGCTTCATTAATGAGTCGCGAACTTTCTTCTTTGTTCGTAGTTAACAATTGGTTTTGTCAACATACCGGCTAAACTGTCGATTGAATATTGCATCGTAAAACTAGCTCATGTGTAAGGCAGACTTACACGTGAACCTGATTAATCTACTAGCTAACCAGGCTCTCAAATACTGAACAGTCTAAATGAATGGGCAGTCAGACATTCAGTATAGAGTGGTCACTTGGGACTAGACAAACAACTATCTGATGCCTATTTTGATCTGTCATACTCCCTTTTCACTTGTGAACCATTCCTAACACCGACTGTGACTTCCATGTAACAGTATTGACCGCCTGTAACAGTACATGCCGTCTCACATGTTCCGTATTCTGGCAGTATAATAAACACCTGCACTTTCAACGCATATAACTGATCGCTAAGTCCGCATTAAATGTTTCCCTTGCAACTTGAGTGAACTGATCGAACTTAAGTTCAGCTTCCACTTTTAGTTCTTTATTCTGTGTAGTACATTTAACCCAAAGGTTTTCAGAGTCAGTAGCTCATCATTCCTTTGAATGAATCGCTTCAACTCTGTTTTTTTTCTTTGTGCAACTAAAGCCTCCGAAGAAAATTGTTCGGCAAACAGAGGCCGGTTTTCTTCCGAACTCGACCACAACCTTATGATATCGCCTCAGCTGTGCTTTCCTTACTGGAACACTTTCAGTGGAACAAAGTGGCCTATCTTACAACTCAATCGGATGAATACGCATTCACAATTGAAGTGATACACAGTATGCTGATCCGGAACGGTATCGAACTGCTCTACACCAACACGTTTCCCCACCCACAATTGTATGGTTTATCGTCCAATTTTTTCACACAAGTTGTGGAAGAGTCGTACAGAAAAACACGCATATACTTGGTGGTTGGTGAAGGATATGACGCGCTCGGATTGTTGGACACTATGCATGAGGCCGGTTTATTGAAAACAGGCAAGTGTGATGACGTGACTACCTTGAAGGTCTCATTGCATGTCTCCAGATATGAGTCAGCCTTATTTCCAGTGAACTATGTCCGAAGCAATTCAAGGACAGTTCCACGAACTAAAAAGTATAAATCAATTAGTTCGTGTTTGAATAATGCCTCTCAAGGCTGCCACTGAGATTTTGACTGATTGATAGTGCACTGTCTCTCAAAGCCTGCCTCCTCAACCCTTCCTACAAAGTCGTTAAAACGGTTTAGCGTACAGATAAAAGGTACATTCTGTATGGAGTTTCGAAGAAAGTACAGTTTTGTTATGGAATCTGTTGATAATGGACCAGAAGTTGATAAGATACATCAGTAAGACTTAGGTAATCATGGTCCTGAAAAAGTAAATGTTGTGTTACTATAAACACTGGAAGGTCAGTTCATGGTAGAAAATCGGATAAATATCTGTTCCAAATCAATTCTTTAAAGAACTTGCTTAAATTGCCGTGACTTTTAACGTTGATCAATAAGGTAAATACACAAGTTAGTAAACATGATATTCGTTTGAGAAAACATCCGGAAGCTTTGTTTTCCATAGTGTTCTTTTCTGAATTCCGTCAACATTAATTGAATCTCAGTCATCCTTGATAATAAGTTGAGATATTGTTTTGGGAAAAACTTACACAGTTATAAGTGAACACTACAAGTGTCACATACAATATTTCATTGCCGGTGGCAATTTCACTGTCATAATTTGTCACCTGACATGAAGAAAACTGCCCCAATTCTGACTCTCATATTTTCCTTATACAAGAAACTTAGTCATCGAAAGATAGAGTCACGATACACAGTAATTGGTAAAATGAGGTTTGATAGATGAAACACTTCTAGTTCCAAACTTTAACTAACAGTGAGAAGAGCTTCTCCACTTCCCAAATCATCGCATGCCGATTTTAACCTGCTTCAAAAGACTGGTCAGTTAGTGAACATGGATGCTTACACAGTTTTTGCGGATTCCTCTGATTGTTCGAATCCGTTGATTCATTAACTTGCGCCTCCCTTCAGGCTTATTTTCAAGGTATGCATTGGATAGTATCAAATATGAGCCTTTGTGAATTCAAAGCTGATTGCGATATGCCTTTCAAACGTCCTACTTCAACTCTTTCCCCCACTGTAAACAGTCTGTTAGAATGTTTACAGTCAGTAGTTATTTTCTGAACTGCTCGGCTGTTAGCTTTACCGGGTGTATGTTACTCGGTAGACGGCAGACGATTTCTTTGGTGCGTCAGATACTACACTGGTTTACCACTGAACTGGATTTCAGAGATAGACATGCATACAGGTACATCTGTGGGTCTAGCGGGCACAGCTTACACGTGTCTCCACAAACATCAATTAACGATTAGGTTGACCTTGGACCTTTAACTAGACTTCAGTTAGCAATAAAACAGGCCGCCATTTATCTCTCTGGCTTGACCATGTACTGGTTACCATCGACCAAAATACGGTGATGGGCATTTGTGCACACGAGACTCGTATCCCAGCCACGAATGTGATTAAGTGGGTGCAATGCCCTACAGACCTGGCTGAGCTATACTCTTGGGGGTGATTAGTTCAAATGGCATTGCTTGGGGAATTGAACAATTGAAGATGGTCCATGTTGGGAGTTCGGGGTTCGTCTGCCTAAAGTTGGCATACAAATGGAAGAAGTCGGGGAGTCATGTAGGAATGGTAGTTCCCATTCTGAGGAATCTATCAGAGTTCTACCTGGTCTCTCAAGCCATGTTCATTCAGAATTTGACATATGTTGCATACATACGCAAGCGTGTCTCTATCCCAGGCAATGTGCACAACGCTCACCGCTTATTCATGGGAAACAGTTCGTAGACACTCATCTGTATGTGAAGCACAGCTTATGTTATGGAAGCCTTACACAGTCACAGAATTGGAGAATGATCCGAAAATGCATGCATCATATGCAACCATTTTCATTAACGAATTTTGGCTTAAGTGTTCACTGTTTATCAATCTGATCACACAACCCTTATAGCATCTCAGCTTCTTTCACCAGACAGCTGTCATGTGATCGTTTAAAAATGAAATATAGCGGACAAACACTAACATCACGTTTCAGTTAGTTTTAAGAATTCAAATTAGAATATTTAGCTGACATGTAGGCACTTCAGCTCTGAAGGGGATGATAACCGTTAGACTCAACCGATTCAGGCTAATCACTATATTCAAAAGTTTTGACTTACAAAAACCCATAACTTTCCACATTTGATTTTGTTTAACTCAGTAAAGTTCAACGTTCACACTTTTTAAATTAATTGTAGTGGTTGTAAACCGCTTTTCGTCTTTTCATGCAAGTTATTTCAGGACATGTCACCCAAAGAATACAAAAGTGGTTTGCACCATTGAACCGATTTGGAAGTGACAATGAAGCTTCCTTAGATATATCTTCGATCATTAGGGATTGTTATTCAGAACCGAACATAATATCTGAAACTCGGTTGAACGATCTTCATTGTTCACGATTCGCCTCTGTTAACCAGGTACAGTAAGGAAACTCCGGATGAGTTTTGGACACGATTAAACTAAACGGTTGCCCCGATAGTACTTCATATCTTCTGTTAAATTTAATGGGGTTTGGTGACAACGCCTGTTCTGTGTATTCTTCGTAATAGTTAGTTTACGTACAGTTACCACAATCCACATTGTCTTTCACACAAAAACGTACACTTAGTACCTTGGAATAGAAAACTGGTTACTTCGGAAAAACTCTTACGACTGTATGGTCGTCTGTTCAGCAATATGCACACTACAATAAAAATGTGTTTGCTTACCCCTGGCCATGAAAGCATACATTCTTCTGTATCCAAGACTGAGAACTGACTATATTCTGTTGCCTACAAAATAGCTCTAAATTATATAAAAAGTGCATCAAACGAGCCTTCAGAGCGACAGAGAGACTAACATTGAAGTTAAACAAAATGTATCAATTGCCGCACACTTAAAACCATTAGTAGTATGGCCTAACTGATTTCTAAGAGTTGTACTGTTGTACTAGAGTAACAGAGAAGAAACTTTCTTCTGCGGGATTTTGTATAGTGGTAAATTATAATAAAAAGCTTAGAAATAATTGCCACGAACGCTGGAGGAAGGAATAAGTGATCTGTTGTATTCACTAAAAACGAGCAATACAATCATCTGTATCAGCCCAGGTATTAACTGTCAGGTCAGGATTCCAGCAGTTTTCCTTATGGTTGTTTACCTTTGAGTGTTTAGTAGATACAGAAATGAAACGGTGTTTGGTCCAAAGCTTATTTATACTTAACATGAAAACGGGTTTGTAAAACTGAGAAGGAACTCAATGGTGAAAAGCCGGTCTTCAACTGTATTCAAAACAGGGACCAGATCGGAGGCCATAATGAGGGCCCACGAATGCTACCCACCCAGTCCTGTGTATCATCCGGAATCCACCAAATGATCAAGAAACTTGACTACCCATACAAGATTTCTTAAATAGTTCAAGATAGACTACAAAAACGCACTGGATTGGGCGAGCTACTGAGTTCAAATGTGAAATTCCCGGCGTGGATTCATAGCTCAGCTAGTATGGCTTCTGCCGCGTCTGGGCATGCTGTTCTGTCTCTCATTCGAATCCAACGAAATCAAGATTCGTCTCGACTGAGTTTCTTGTAAATTATCAAACCTGCCACACTACTTATGAGTAATACAACTTTATATGACACCCGTTCAAAACCGTCTGACAAACTCGACAGCATACATTGCATATTCACAGGTATTGGGTGTTGCCTAAGTGACTGTGTTTACGGTTCTGTGGTAGGTGAGGTTGCAGCTAGTTTAGTTCTAATTTTGTCGGGTAACTCACGAGTGTAAATAAACAAGTATTAAACTTATTGTATTCTTTATTTTTGGGTAGCACACCAAAACACTACTTAAGTATTTCTCAACTCTAGAAGAGGCCGCTGATCACGATGGTTTGAACTGATGAAAATAACTGCAGTTAGCTCTTTGTCGTTCGTTAATCCACGCGTAATCTTCAAACCTCATTCATATTTTCCTACCGGGAAAGCTTTAGTATTGGTTCAATTATTTAACACCAACTTTGTTTATATGTTTACGATTATGCAATTTCTAATAACCAAATTTTTTACATTATTCGATTTGCATATTTGGTTGCGTTACTTGTGGACTACAGTCAGTTTTCAGACTGTTCTTCATCTTTTACCTCCGGGTGGCTTCCTGTCACATTTTTTAGGTGATTACTTCGTGATCGGTATTGACAAACGCGCACATGACGCATCCGCGTTACAAATCTGGTCCAATCTAGAGAATGATGAGACTATCGTGAAATCTTGCGTTCGCAATCAACCAGACTGTTATCACTCCTATATGCAACTAACCCTGACTCCACTGCATCAAGATCGTTGTGAGGAGTTACAAGAGTACAACATGTGTTACTTGAAGAAAGCTCCATTTAATTTCACTCTCTCATCCGGTAAGTTGTTCCGAGGCATTGTTCACGTGACATTTTCTTACATGATCCCATAACGTGTGTATTTCTGGAAGTCTTTGCTACGCTTTAGTTATATCCAACAAAGGGTCAATCAATTGATGATTAACACGATTGCTTTAAAGGCACCACCACTGGAATGTAATTCCCGTTGCCAAACTATCTGCCGGCAAGTTGTAATCGGAAGGAATCTCTAGTTCAACACTTCTCATTGATCAGTTCAGGTATAAACAGTATGTGACTTTGAACTCCATGTTTGAACTGAGTGGACCTCAACAACACGGGCCTCGTAAAATACATTTTGGCGCGAAAGCCCCCCCATCCCCCCGTGAGGACTAGTTAGAGAGCGCACTTCAGCGAACTAAACAATGAAATCATTAAATTGGTTCTACCATAAAAATATTACAAAGACAAGGGTATCTGCTTAACCTTCTTGCAGGGAATATGATGCAATACGATTCAATACTCTATGCATACTTATAATTTTTACGGAAATTTTACGATAATGTGAAGTCAGCATCGATCAAAGATGCAGTGTTGTTCGTGGTGCCATTTCAGTGTAATCCATGCCGCAACAACCAGTCAAGTTGAATTTGCTCCTGAAAGTCCAACCTGTTCAATCTTAATCTGTAGCTCATCGTGGTATAACGTCACATGGAATAAAGCTGTTCATAACTAATAAATGGTAATTATTTTGAATATACTGTGGAAGAGATGAATGTCGCTCTCAATTGATGACAGCCTACCAATTAAATAGCCACCTTTGAAATAATGCCGGACTCGATCGAACAACCTGGATAGTGTCCACAGACCGTCGTGATCAAAAGATCTGATATGATAAATCGGTCGTGTCTAGTGTGTGTGTTGAACAAGGGTTATGTCTAAAAATGTACACCGGATTACATAGCTCAGTAGCGGAAAAAGTGTTCACTGTTAATTTATCAAAATTCCCAACTGTCCGTCAGCACTCGCAATCAAGTACAGGTGGATGACAAATCCGTTTCCACAATTCACTCGAAACTAGCTCGTCATAGAGACGTCCCCAAATAGAACAGAATTTGCTCATACTGTCTACGTTTTCAAGCCAAACTTCAATTACAATGAGTGGAAACGATTGTATCCAGATTTTTGTGCACTTCAGTCAAGATCTGTTTGTTTGGTTGATATACGGTGCTGATTTCTATGCTGTTCATCATGTGCTTGGTCGACTTTCCTTGTTCAAAGCCTATTTGTTGTCTTAAGTCCTTTTCTTTGCAAATCAAACCGTACACTCAAGTTGCCTTGAGATTATGTGCAAAATGGCGACCAGAATTCTTCCTTAAAATTTCTGGAATTAGACGAAATCTAATATTGTACTTGACCAAGGTGATCGATTCTGTACCTGTTTAGGCCAATTAGGCATAGTAAGCCGAGATGAAATCCCACCCTACAATTTTTGTGCCAGGAGACAGATACTCACACCTACTAAAAGTTCCTTCTCAAGTATGGGTTGTAAGGCCGCAGGCCCTTTACAAAAGCGATTTTAATTTGGGTGAACTTGTGACCCCAGATAAATCACTACCATTCACCTTATGGGCGGTAATTCAGTTAACTCAGTGGTCAGTGTTTTTTCACCAGTTTTTAAGCATGCTGTCCATTACAGAAAACCGGACGATCTAAATTTTAATTAATGCATACAGCGCAGTAGACTTACCGAAACAGTTTAGACGACACGCTATAGAGATCTTTTTCTCAAAAAATTAATCCGTTTATTATCACCCAAAATAAAATTGAACGAAACGTTATACTGTGTTCTGTGTGCTTTCCAGTATCAAGTTTTAGTCTGACAGTCGCACTTGGAATTTACGCCGTGTTATTGATCGGTGTGTAATGTTTCTATTCCTCAGAGAGGTAACTCAAACACAACAGTGAACGGCTATGGTTAGTTTTTTTAACAGCATTCATTCAGAACCTCTACGGTATTGACCAGAAAAATTCCAATAGAATCTGTTTACCGATATGTGAACAGAAACCAAGAAAACGGCTTGGCAGCGACAACTATCCAAGGCGATTTGGCTCGTTGATATGAAGTATAAACTGCTAACATCCGTAGGTATGCGTATGTACAGTTGACTGTTCTGACACGGTGTTATGCTATTCAATGTATGTGACCTGGATATCAAGGTTTAGAGATGACCGGTCTGTTTACGGTCGAGTTTGATGGAATTTATATCAAACACTGGCCCAGCAAAGCACGAAAATGTTCTTTGAATTAGTACGATAATTTTAGTTGGGTGTGCTTACGAAATAACTAGTTACCACATAGAACAAGTAATAAGCAACAACTCTGATTCTGGGAGAATTATTGGAAAATGTATTCCAATGTAGAATAACACTAAGCTGCATGTAGCACCAGTCAAACTCACGGCACATTCTTCCGTATCAGTGATATCATAGTTCTCGTTGCTGTGTGGTTTCCACTTTTACCAACACAACGATATCATTATGCTCCGACTGACTGTGACTAACTTTGTCTACTGATAAGTAGTCGAGGATTTGGTTTAATTTCAAGTTGAGAATTACGCACATTTGATTGAAGCTTTTGCATTCATATAGACTTTCCAGCCAGCCCCTTTCGAAAAGAAGAGGCACTAGACTGGAGTTCCAGCCTCGTTAGAGCTTGTCAGTAGTACATATTCTTGCAACGTCTGGGGTTACAATTCCGGTCACTTTCTCATGAGGCAACTGTGTTGACTACTGCGCCATTGACCTCACATAAGGCACGACCGAATTACCATATCTGAACGCTCAACAGCTTTTAATTGTCAGTAATAATTAGATTATTCAATCATCTGATCAGAAGATTCAGTTACCGTCTATAATCTCCGGTCACTAACCTCCGCGGTTGGGACTTACGAGGCAGGTCAAAATCTCCGATCTCATTAAACATGCCAGGCTATACTTTGTTTAGCTGATGAAGAGCCAGGGATTCGATTACTTACATGTTGGACATTGCCTACCTTTTCCCACAGCTTTCAAATCCACATAAAATAACCTGTGAACAAAACCTCTGAACCATCACACCTTATTTGACGTGATGTTTGCTACAATAATCTTGACGAAAGCTACCGGAGTTGACTGAAGCTCAGAGCTTTCGAATTGCTACACCGTTTACATCTGTCACTTTCTTGTTTCTTTTGGAAAGGGCTTGATACATCAGTTAGAAAGCAGATCAGCGGCTATTTGGAAAGAAGTTGGAATCAAACTTCGCGGAAACATAAATGATTTAACATAAAACAGAAGGTTGTTGTCAAGCTTCAACAGTGTTGCAGGTGGGGACACACTACTGACACACTACTGATACTACCGTCCGTGTCAAGCTTGCTATCTACTTAAGGTCAAAATATGAAGTGTAACAAGCGGCATGTCTATTTATGAGTCAGGAGAGTGAGTTGGGCAACTGTGACCAGTGACTAAACGTGTTATACATATATATATATATATATATATATATATATATATTCATCAGCGTGCCGTTGAAGAAGACCACAGATTACCCATGTGACTATATAGAAGATAATGACATATATTTAGGTGTCATCGATCAAACTCAAGCGGTAACTTTAATTGTGCACCTACAACGTACAGTTTAATTTTAACTAAGAGGTTTGTCGACAAAAAGACGGTGTTGCAATGGGAATTCCATTGGGACCACTGTTTTGTAGATTTTTTCATGGCGAAATTGGAAAAACGAACAGCTAATTTTATCGGTAGGCCAATGCAATTATTATAAGAGATACGTTGACATCCTTTGCCTATTTGATAAAAAAGTAAACTTGACTGACATCTTGGTCAGATTCAACGCCACACGCAAAAATTTGCAATTTTCGATGGAGACTGAGATGAATACTCAAGTCGCCGCACTGATGGCTCAGCTCAGCGCACGATACACAGAAATCCTACTGAGAATAATCAGTAAAGTTCAAGTTTTCTACCAATCGCTCTGAAAAGAAACTTAATTATTTGACATGCAGAAATGTGAAAATCTCAAGGATGATACTTTTTTGAAGAACTAACATTCACACGTGCACTATTCATACAAACTGACTACGCGAAAAGGTTTATGGACACAGCCATGCGAAAACGGAGTGGAACAGCCCAGCTGCATACCGGGTTGTACCGTAAGGGCGATACGTTAGCCGAAACTACCACGCGTAG
The DNA here is from genome assembly GCA_008508345.1 of Paragonimus westermani. Taxonomy (NCBI): domain Eukaryota; kingdom Metazoa; phylum Platyhelminthes; class Trematoda; order Plagiorchiida; family Troglotrematidae; genus Paragonimus; species Paragonimus westermani. Next base: position 206,200 of record QNGE01000187.1, read on the forward strand.
GCTCACAAGTGCAGTCAATAAAACATGTTGGGCCACCAAAATGCTTGTCTACTTTACTTCCAATCCGGTTTTATGCTCACACCCAAAAGATAAAGTGTATTCTTCGGCAGCCCCGTTGTGTATTTACTCATCCACTTGTCCCTGTGGAACCATTTTTGTTGGCCACACGACCAGACAGTCCGTGAATTCCATCCAACTTGCTTCAATCATGGAATAACGAAGTCAGTTAATTGCTTCATACTATCACACCTGGTGGGTTCAAGTTACTCCGTCAATGTGACAGACACATTTCGCCCAGTCTACCAGGTTAACGTCACTCAGTCGAGGGCAGTGTTGCGTAAAATATCCGCACCAAATTTAGTACGAATGAAGCTGAATAGTTTGGGCGTCGTGTTTAACATGTTATTGATAAACAAATTGGGAATAACACAACTTTACGAGCAAGTTGTAATACTCTACCACCACGGGTGGTCTTCCTCAAGAGTGTTGTCCTGAGGAAGGCCACCCGAGGTGGTTGAAACGTAGAGTATTACAACTTGCTCGTAACGTTGTGTTATTCCCAATCTGTTTATCAATGTTGCGTAAAGTTCTGCCCACAACTGAAGCTACCGGAATTCGCCTGTACAACCCACCCTGTGCGCTCAGAAACGTTTTGTTCAAGCTTTGGAACTGCCCTGCCCAACGTCCTACTCTGTTAACCTGTCAAGACTCACTGTTCAAGTGGGTACTTGATTACAGTTTGAAACTAATTTGACTGATTTCGTTAACCGTCCGTTCTTCGTTCATCCCCTTAAGCATTTTCCAGTGAAATTTGTGATATAAATTGCGATGTATTTAGCCTGACGACTAACGACTGAAGATGAACCGGTTCGGTATCCGATATTTTGCATGACCACACTGGTAATTTTTACGTAAGTGAATGTGTTTTATAAAGTCTTTGATTGACCAGTGTGTTTGGTAGTGAATTCGTGCCCAGTCAGCTTAAGAAAAGCGAGGTTCGGGGTTTATAGAATTGACGACTGGTGGGAACACTAATTTTCCCTTTTCATTTTGACACATGCAACGCTTTGTTTAGCCTCAGTGAACATTCAAATGCTTTCGGGAGTAAGTAAGCGAATGAAAACTCTCGACCAAAGTTGAAAGGTTCGTTGGATATGCCGATCACATTAACCTGTGGGTTTGGAGGTAGGCAATTTAGGGGGCCACGCAGTCCCAAGCACAGCACAGCCGCAATTCATAACGTCCGATAAGTTGTAAGTTACCTCACACAGAACACAGCGCCCTCAGCACAAACTAGAACTCCGTGTTCTGTTACGAACACTTCGAACGAAAAACGTTACTGTTTTAACCGGAAACCATCATGGCTCTGAAGACTCCAGTCGATGGCGTCAACCAGAGTTTAGGAAATTTAAGCAAAGGTATACCGCTCGCACTAATAATACGTTGGCTTGTTACATTCGCTATGTTATTTTCTATGCAACTTGGAGTAGCACAGAGATCGAACAAATTCGACATAGTTGATAGTTCATTCCTCTTGATATATCTTTCTGGACTCTTGACAACCGATCAAAATTCTATCCCTCAGGCTTTAGTGGCTGTTTTATGTTACCGTCACTCAACACACGTGAGAATGAGGTCGTTATATGAGAATGAACAGTCTGATTGACAAGTAGTGCAGAAAAGTGGTAAACGATTTCCAGTATGTTCACTATCTTCCCATTTACATATCGACACATGCTTCAAACACGAAGTAGAAGCCGTTCACAACCTATGCCTGGAATCAGCCTAAACTACTATTCTACCTTCAAGCCAAGTTGTGAAATAATATGACGGTACATTTGTGTACTGATCAAAGTGACCTTAGGTGAAAAGTTGCCGTATGCATTTTTGGCAAACTTTTGTTGATTTACAAACTGACTGCAATAGGAATATACAGAGAGTGAGAGTCGGTACTTCCAATCCGACGGAAGCAGTTTGTTATTCATAGATGCACGTGTAAAGTTTATTCAGTGCTTGTGCTTTGAGGTGTGGTCAGTAAAGAGTCTGAAAAGATCAGGTACCTAGTAAAATGCATTTCGTGAAAAAATGGACGGGGTTGAGTTCGTGGAATTCAACGTATTCCGGCACGTGATAACGTTGCCATCTCTGCCACTAATGTACGCATAGTTTATATAACGTTAAAACAGTTGGAAACTGTATCACCATTGCATGACTCAACAAGTTCGTTACTTTAGGTGAAGTCAGCTGTGCAAGATCTGATGGATGCTACTTTGTGACAGGATCTGCACGTCAATAGACGGTGTGCATTCCGCCAACCGAGTTGTGCGGTCATAAGAAACCGAAAAATCCCATAAGGCGGTTTATGATTGTGAAAATTTGAGTAGTCACTACTGTAGCAGTCAAATTTGTATGTCCTTCACTTCTTGTTCCTTTGGCAGCTTCGTTCAACCTCGAACCAGAAGCCGGATATTTAGTTGATGCAGTTTGGCTATACGCCTTGGCAGCGGGGGAAATTTTACAAGCCGGGGGCACGGTAGTCGATGCTGGAAACGGTGACCTGATTGCTCAACGGTTGATTAATAGACGCTATAAAAGTAGCTTGGGTTATCTAAACGAAATTAATGAGCTTGGTGATGCGCAAGTAAGTTGATGGTTTCAATTTTGACAGATTTCTAACTATACATGTTTTGCTTACATAGGAGCGAATTACTAGTTACTGGTTGTATGTGTCCGCACGATTCATTCTTTTATCTGTTCGGTGAGGTCGCCTGCCCCCTTCGACCTGTTTGATAGAAGGTTACATACACACCAGTCATATGTATGTTTCTTTTTGTAGGTTTTTATCACAGTGTTTATTGGTAACACTACTTCCCCTGAGGTAGATCATTATTATATTAAGGTTCGTGTTAGCTCTCACATCGCCTACTTACGGGTATTACAGTGCAGGTAAGAATGCTTGTATAAACACCAATGTTAACGGGTTGCTGCATTGAACGGTCTCATGAAACAGCCAAGACTCACGTGTCGCCTAGCCAACAATTAGGCTGATTAAAGACCTAAAGTGGCATTCTTATTGGTTTTAGTAATCATAGACCCATCGTATTTGATTTGATAAAGGAAGTGTTGATACCCTCTCTCATCCACAACTTTTGTGTCTCGTTCCGGGTATCATTTGGTCAGATGCCACAGCGTAACGGGTGCTCGATAATCGTTGATGGTTCATCATTAGATACGATTACTAACGTCAACAGTAGACGAGTTCTCATTGATAAACACAGGCGACCCAAGAGATAAACCTACTTCATCGCTTTACAAGGCATTTAATTGCACCAAGGCAAACATCTTTGAATCCTTATCATCTGAACAAACCTAACGAAACTACACCAAATACCACTTAGTTCCCAGTCTAATAGCAGAAGATAAACGTCACTATCGGCAAGATTTGAACAAACCGTGCCATTACGAAATTAATTCGCAGCGATATCGCACCTAAACTCATCTGCCAACTGGCAATCTCTTAGTTACGCTAAAAACATCGAATGACCATATCAGTCAGGGATGTATTCAACGTTTTCACTGACCGGAACTGGAATGCGTTCGTTATCAGCCTTACAAATACGGTAAAATTCACAAAGGGAGCTACGACACTTATTCCATTTCCTTATTTGGATACGGTGCATAGAGTGGACCAGTGGACCATCGATTGTATCATCGACCTAATCTTATCCTTAGTCGCATTACCTGTTGTGAAACATGATTTCGCATATTGAACATCAGTCATACTTTGATTGCAGCTTTCACAGCCTGGTTGATATTTCCGCCACTTTCACTTGCACGAGAGGTCTTCAGTAATGCTGCACATCTTTTCAACGACAGTGAGTTGGATTAATGTCCACGTGCACATTGACCGACGTGTTTATGACCTCATACTAAGCACGACTGAATCACCTTATCTAACAGCTGGACCATTTTCCCTCACAAAGAAAACTGAGGCTACACAGTTGTCCAGAACGAAAACACTGTATCTGTCAGTCCAGGTTATCGCCTTGAGAAAGACTTCCCAAATAACTTTGGCTTCAGAATTGCTGGCTGACGCACAAAAAGTATTTTTTCTGCATATATGTGTGCCCATTGTGGAACAATCTGGTAGTGTCATGGAATAACTTACTCTCGGACAAGACATACACATTCAGGATGTCATGACTTGATTTTACGCAACATGACTATCCGAAGCGTTACAGTAGGGTGAGAGTATGCTCGACAATTCACTAATACCCTTAAAAAACTATTGACTGATAAATGTTGAAATGTGTCCAAAGTTTAGTTGGTTAACCGTGACCGGGGTTCTGCTCCAGTTATTCGTTTCTCACTTTATTTTTACTGACACTTTTATCAATTCTAGGTTACGAAGATCGAAAATATCCAACCATTATTTTTCTCTAAATCACCCAACTGTGAATAAGACCCATGTAAACATTTCCAACTTATTCTGACTTGTAAACTTCATATACATTGTGTGACTGCTGTTGATGTTTCAGCCCATTGTCTTCAATGCTACTGTCTAGATTCGTACAGATAACCAGATATATGCCATAAAATTTGCAAACGGTTATTCGCCAGCCATTAACTTATCGTCTTCCTGATCTAAATTGTGGTCTGTTCACATTGTTCGTTTACTTACCAAGTGCGATGGGGAATTTTTCGCCGTAAGTGATGTCCCGTTAGTTTGCTTACTCTCAACCGTAACCCAGCTTATAAATCGTATGCATATGGATACTGATGATTCGTATTTGACCATAATGTTTCTACTACGTTTCAACTTGCCTCTAAAGCTTGATCTTTTGCAAGACTTTTTCGTGTTCGAGTAGCGGTGTAAAGCACTGGTATGGTTTGGTCGATAGCAATGATGATATACCTCGAGAGAAGAATTTACAGCTTTTTATCACTTGAAAAAACAATGTTTAAGTCACAAAGTACTGGTAATCTTAGACTTATGGAGTCTCAGGAAAGTAAGCAAACCACTACAATCGATATGACCTGAAAAAATTTATATCGATTCAATTTTTTTTGATTATCACGTAAATAAGAAAGCCGAATTTTCTTATCGATCGAGTAAACAAGCAGAAGTAAAACCGGGTGCAGGAAAACAAATGCATGTACCGGGATCTAGTGGAAGATTTGAAAATAGAATTACAGATCTCTGAATAATTGGATTGAGTTGTGTCAAAATGGGGGTTTGGTTACAAACTTCTGCACATTACAAATTGATGGGAAGTGGTGGAATCAACTAATTGTGTAGGTGGAATGCCACTACAACATGATGGCAGTTGCTGGGAATCTAACAAAAATGAAAAGTAATTCCATGGGAAATCAGAAAAACTGGTGAACAATAAGTCCAGTGGGGAGCACAAAGGCACCTTTGATTACGCTCATAGGACCATATATCATTGCCAAGTACGAGTGACAGATCGATGCCCATAGACCGAATGGTTCAAGTTAACTTAGTCAACTGACGCTAGTTGATCGGTCCGCCTATGTATCAAAGTTGGAGACAACAGTAAAGACAATGGTTTAACAAGTTGCTAAGTTACCAGGCAAAAAAAATATAATAAGACTCAGCTAAGATTCACCATGGAAACCTCAACTGCAGAGAAGAAACAGACTGAATACTGCTTGACGTCAGGTAAACAGCGTAGATAACGCGTTGCAAAGTACCATGAGGATCAGCTCGAAAACAGTATCAGTGTGTAAGGCGAACGGTTTATGAAAGACAATTTGGCAGTATCACTATTCAGAAACAAAGTCGAAGCATATTTACCAAATGATGAACTGCTCACTGGACAAGTGAACGATATAATGGGCCAACAAAAAAATACGAAGCAAACACCTTGGCGAATGGCGTAGAACATGACACTGAGACTGTTTGCCTGGAATGCGTTTGGGACCGATTGGGCATTTGGAATTTCAAAACAACTTGTGAGTAATCGGTAGGATGTTTTATTGATAACGTTCCACTCCTGACACAAATTCCTTTGATCCTTATGAACCGGATGCAAATCTGATAGAATTCAAGACAGGCTGGACTTAAGCAACTAGAGGAATCAGATGGCAGCAGGTCATGGATCCAACTTACATAGGCAGGGGTCAGTACTCAGTTCAAATTAATAACTACAATAGATCAGGGATACATGAGTAGTTAGACAGAACTGAAGGCGGTATAGTCTGCTAGATAGATTGGTCAAATTGTCAGTTGTTGTTTGATGAAGGTAGATAGGGATCGTAATCTTGATGTGTTAAGATGGTTGTCTCATCCAGCCATCAATGAAATCCGTTCGATTGATCCGAAACCGATCAAAATGTCCTAGGGAGTTGAGCTCTCATCAAATCTATTTTAAGTGCGTTTGGACTCCACAACGTCGTGAGCCTTCTTAGTTCAATGCTACCTTGTAATTCTAAACCGTCGTCTAGTTACCTCGACATTTTCCAGACCAACTTTATGACCCGTGTCCAACGCAAGACCAAACATTACGGGATCTCTGATCGTGGCAAGTACTCCAATTGATTTCGGATTGATTTTGTAATGTCCCTTTGGCACTCGTTCACCTTAGTTCTAGGTTCTTCTTGATATAAACTTGTCAATATTTGTACTTTATTTTGTACACACAATCGCTAGTTCTCTCACCAGGCAAGGGATCCTCAAGGTGCACCCTTTACGAAAATCACCCTAATGACTTCTTATTTCAAGACCCCACGAAAAACTTCTGACTTCCCTTTCTTTTCTTTTCAATTTTCCCGACATATCTGATAATGGGCTGAATACCCGCCTTAACTGTCTTGTAAGAAATTAGTTAGGCTGACCTCAGTTCATTAACACAACCGTGACCTCTTTCTGCGCTGTATATTTGCCAATTGCCTCAGGGCGTAGACAGAACGCTTTATGGAACACTGAGTTCACAATGCTACCACAAACCTGTTTAGAGTGAGCGGTGTTATAACTAAGATTATTGGGTACGCCTGTGGTTTTTTGAGAGACGGTGGTCCTGAGGCTCAGTCCAGTCTTATGGACCAGACAGCACAGAAATGACAGTTGGCCATTACCAGATTCTAGGTCTACTGTCCATCTGATTTTGGGATCAATGAAGCTGAGAGATCACGTGAATGTTTCAATCCAATCTCGCTTCACAATCCAGGCAGTATCGTCTAAATAGTGTCGCCAAGCAATTGGTGGGCTTTTGAATTGTCTCAATGCTTTATTCCCAAATGGTTCTAAGTAATTGTTTGCTCAATCAAGGGATATTGCAGCAAAGCTCGGGTGTAATTGTTAAGTGATGTTGTTGTTGTTGCATACCAAAACCGAGTCTTTCCACATAAACATCGTTGGTTAGAGGAATTTCAGTCATCAGATATACAAACTGAATGCACAAACGAACGAAAAGGTAGCCAGTGTGAACTAGCTCTTACGTAATTCGATTTCCCTCCAGACTTAGTCCACACATGCTGAACAGTGAAATGAACGAATGTAGGTTACGTATAGGAGCAAATGAGAAATGGTAAACTGATGAATAATTGGTAGTCACTCTTGATCACGTGGCGGTCGGCGCTGAAAGGTAAGCAACAATAAAATTTCAAATTCAGACCGAGCTGGTTGATTAAGCAATAGGCGTGAGATCTTAGGTTCGTTGAGCAGAAATATCAGAATTATGCATCCCTGGGACGCGGTTTAATGTCACCTAAGACAGTGACAACATGTATAGTTGCAAGGCGTGTAGCATGGCCGTTAAGAGCACCTACAAAATGGATCAATGGGGAGAACAGTAGGGGGAAGTTTGAGGCTAATTAGAACCAAGGGGTGATCCTATTCTTCAGTAGATACCTCCCAGAAAATACCGGGATGTTCCACTCCTGCTCTCAGCTATCATGATCGCTTCCGGCCTGTTACCCAGACGACTATCACTCGGCCACCTTATAAAGGGATTGTTCGACCTATCCGGTCGCTCGGCTGACGACGACCGAAACCTGTGCTAATCTTGGCGAATCACTCATGTACCCATAGACAGAATATCGATGTGCCAGAAGTGTTGTCCGCGTGCGTGCTACGCGGTACGGGTTCACCCACGTGCTCGGTGTTCACTGCGTACGTACTAGCCTGCGATTCCTTCAGTCCACGGATGTGTGTACTCTCGTTCCGTAAAAACCAACCAACCGATGTGCCTGTTAGCCTGTCCATGTGTCTGTTTCTGAGACAAGCTGACTGAAACATTTATCTGAATGTGAAAGTTGCGATTGTATAGGAGTGGCTTTCGGTTAGTTGAAAGGATGTTGCAATAACAAACAGGGCCAGCAAGTTCCATTGTCACATCCAAGACTTGGCGAAGTTATCTCATCTAGCTGCTGAGCTTTGGTTCTACAAACAGTTGTGTACAGAGGCCAACGACACTCAGATGACTCTAGAATAATCGTCGCGGCGTCGTACTTAATGTGTGATAGCTAAAGCGTAATTCTAAGTAAGGCTGTTCAGGTGCTTTCCATCCTATCTTAATAATGAAGTCAGAAGTTTGTAATTCCATAAATTTGTCCCCTTGGGAGCAGCAGATGAGTTATTTATAATGAGCGTGTGACTCCATTTCATATTATAAGTCTACTATGAAGCGTTTTACGTTTCTGATTCATAGGGTAATTATACTATCATCATGGGTGTACCGGAATCGTCAGGTTCAATGGCAACAAAATCCAACTGCGTCTCCTTTGCCAAAACCGATCGATCGAATGATTGGTACAATATGCACACTCCGCTATTGCCCGATGACTGTCGATCCTCAGGAAAGCAAATGGAATCAAGCTTTCAAACAAACCAACTGCCCATCTCTGATGATAACTTATCTTTTGTTGGACAAACTCTGTGCTCAAAACACCACATCGTGTTTCACTCCATCGGGACATTTTACCCAGTCGAGTCAAGCGAAAGTGCAGGTCAGGTAACTGGCGTGACGAACCTCGAGGAAGGTCACTTCTCCGATTCTTCATCAGACAGATCTGGACCATCGAACAGATACTCCAAGAAGATGGCCGCAATCTTACCCGACACACATCCACTTATGTCGAGACTGGGAAGACGTACCAAGAGTTACACATTCAGTGTGTTACCAGGTAACGCGTTAGGACACACTTTCGTCGAGCGGGTTTCCACAAACTTTGCGATCGATTATTTGTCCGAAATAACATCTTCCGAATCACTGTATTCAAATGTAATTCTCTTGATTAGTTTACACCATACTGATTGAGAACTAGTCAAACTGACTAATGCTACCCTGCCAAAGAGAACGACCCCAGTCTGTTGATTATTCGTTTGACCCGATCCTAGCAATACACGGAATACTTCATGATAGTGACAGTAGTGAGTGAATCCCAAATAACCTCTTTATCTTTTCAAATGGGTATTTTACAAATTGGCAAATTACAGTCTGTCTCCAAATAGTGAGTAGAGACAGTACGGTCGGGGTGAATTCGCTAACTAGCGGCAAACAGTGTACTAAATAGTGTAGCCATTCCAAAGGCATTCTGTTGAGAATTAAGATCGTATTTGTTTCTTCTAAACAAGATAAATCTGACAACCAATAACTCCATTTTCCATGTAATCATTCAGTCTCCGTAATTTGCCACAAAAAATAGGATCGAGAATTGAACATGGACAGAAAAGCGATTCATAGTTTGTAACGGTAAACACATATGAGAGCTCAAGTTTAAGTGTTGGAGTACGCTGTCCGCTACATGAACTATTATGACTATGCATCGCAAAACTAACGAAGGTTTTAGTGCTTTTTATAAACAAAATCGATTTCATCTCAAGTAGTGTACAACTTAGTAGTTATTTCTACAGTCCAGACAATTGAACAACCTATCTACTAACGCTATTGGTTAGAAGTGTTGTATGACAGGCAGCTCCGTTTATGAGTAGTATAGTTTATAAATTCGGAAACCAGAATGTAATTCTCAGCGTCAGGAAGATAATAGACCAGAAGAGATTATCGAAGTAGTGTGTACGCACTGTGGAGGACGTACCACCAAGTGAGTGTACGCGTTCGTTATTCTGTGATTCCATGCAATAAAAACTTCGCAAGCCAGGCGTCTTTTTCGATCATAACAGAAGTGCGCTATATGCGTCCTTTGATGTTTGGTTAGACGTACCTTACGGATGACCAAATCAGAGGCGCGATGATCTCAACACTCGATGAAATATCTCAACGCTGCGAGTGGTATGTCCAGAATTCACACACTGTGGTCTTTGGGCTTGTATCACTGCCGCGTTGAGATATTTCACCGAATGTTGAGATAATCGCGCCTCCGACATGGTCAACCATAACAACAAATTACTGACCACGCTCAGTGTGGCAACCAGCAAAACAACAGAAAAAAGTACACTCAAATTGTCAGCGGTGTACATGTGTATTACAGTTTGGAACATACGTAATAGAAATCGATCATTATTTTCGGACAAACTGGGTTACAGTCAACTCGTTCGAAGAGTTTACCATTTGGTTCCTTGTTTTGGTGTCCAGACGCACCATTACCTGGAAGAATTTAATCAACAGTTTTGTTTGTGTAAATCGGCATGAGCTACTGACGTATACACTGTAACAATGAGGTTTCACGATGCGCATCGTCTCATTGTGCAGTATGAAGGCTTTAAATGGTCGGTTTACCTCGACGGAACACATAGATAGTCTGCAGCTTCAGTTGCCCATGTGACGCGTGTAGCCAACCGCTGAAGCACTGAGTGTGCCAACTTATCACGTGTACCGACCCACCATGTTTACCTTGAATTACTGGAACTGTCGGACACGACGATAGGTCCTGCTAAGACTCAAGAAAAACGCAATCCAAATGGACTGCAGGCTCAGTGCCTAGCGCGTGCTTCGTGGCGGAGCTGAAGGGGTACGATTAAGGGTGCACGGTATTCAGTTCAACAGATTTTTGTTCACTCCCCGCAATCCGATCACGAAGCACATGCCAGGCACTGGGACTGAAATCAGGTTGGACTCACCTCGTGCGGTCATAAGCTGTTCGTGACAGACCTGTGGTTGCATAGACAAGCATAATGTCTACCCCCTCATTAAGCTTATCGTATGATCATGTATATTCTAACCTAGTTCAAACCAATTTTGGTGTCCCACGGTTTTAGTGGTAGAAAAAACCAAATAGTATGGTATGAATTTTACGACCGTCATAAAAATTGCTCGGATAATTTTCTCCTTTTACGGCGGTGGTTAACCTTCTGAGATGTAGCTAGTTTATTGTGGGTAGATAAGTTCACAGGTTTATAGGTTGTTGTAGAAGGGAGAAAGATTCTTGATTGCGCATACCTGTCTCTGTTTAGTCCGTCGAAAAATCATATTGGACAGTTTGTGGGTGCAAAGAAAAGGTGAGTAGAAATAAGTGGAAGGGAGCGTCAGTGAAGATACTGGCTGCAATCGTTCCTGTAACGGATACTGAAACACAGTAAACATTCTGTCACACATGGGGATCAGATGACCTACGGAACTGGGCTAGGATGATGATTGGGAAGCTTGTATTGCAGACTGTCATTCACGTAAGTGTCCACCGAGTAATATTTTAAAACTGTCATCTGATTCAGCCGTGACCACGGAGTTGAAGAGAAAAAAAATTGGTCTCCTCTGAAGTATCTGTAGTTCTTTCAGAACTGACCAAATTATGTCTGCCTTTGTGGGTAGACCATTTTCCTGTGCCCCAGAATTCTCCTAGTAGCTTGTCTCTGAACATTTTCTGTAAGTGCCAAATGTTTGTAAGGATGAGGACGATAGTTCTGTATGTTAGTTTCTAGATGTGGGCGGATTATGGAGGCGAACACAGTGGGAAACAGTTCATGGTGGAGGTTCCTACAAATTCTCCTTGACAGGTTCAAAGTTGTTTATGCTTTTGTAGCCATGACAACACAATTTGTAGGCAGACGCAGACTGTCTGTCCGTGTTGTTCCCAGGTCTCGTTTGTATACTGACGTGAGTAGCTTTGTGTGGCCGATGTAGTGGTCAGTACAATGTTGGTAGCAAATGTCTGACTTTACATTTGCTGACACTGTACGACAAGTTCAGGCGCTCTAGAACTCGCCAAGGGGCGGAGAGCAGCATTTTTGATTGGACCGTGCTGAACAGTTGAAGAACAAAAAGAATAGTTAAGAAAGGTCCAAAAATTGTTTCTTACGGAACGTCGCTGTTGGTTAGGCATCACTCTGACAGGTTTTCATATTCACTTTGGCGCTAATTCTACGTTCAATCAGATGATGTTCTAGCTACATGAGTAGGCGTTCATCAAGGCCATAGTTATTCAGTTTCTGTAGTGAGATGCAATGATCAACCCTGTTGAAAGTTTTAATGAAGTCAAGGTATGCCATTTCTATAACCATCCTACATCTGTATTCTTTGTCCAAACAACGAGCAATCAAAACATCCGTAACGTCTGAGTATTCCTTATGAAACCTATGTTGCTGCATGGTGATGGGTCACAGACCTTTAACCTCAGCTCGTAGAAAGTCAATTAACGTGTTCTGCATTACTGTAGAGATTATTGGTCGATAGTCTGCAAGTTCATTTCTGCAGCTACCTTTGAAGATAGATGTGATTGGGAGCTGTTTCCAAGCTTTTGGTAGACGATCAGTTGGCACTGAGCGATCGAATAGTACTGTAAGCGGTTTTCCTAATTCATTGACTCAGCTTTCCAAAAAGTCAAGAGAACTCAAGTTTAAACTGAGTGACTCGTGATTTAGGATCCTCTTTATTTTGACTGACTTACGACACTGAATTATGGGATGATTCACTTAAGTTGCTTCATTGTGAGTTAAAATCATGCACACCAACTTACTGTTTATTTGGAGTGCTGGCCACCTCTGCAGTTATTTTGGCAAATCCATCAGAGATTTGCTCCTTGTGATATGCGTTACGACTTCGCTTCTGGGCAAGACCGTGTTGACGGCAAAGTCAGTCCTCTCTGATAGCATTCGTAGTACGATTGCCGCGCATCACATATACAACAAACGCAAGTTTGTTCTAATTAACGTCTATTGCAGGCTGAACATTCCAATTGAATCAGACTTGATTTTGTTCTGTCAGCTTCTCAGTTTTGTGCCAAACCGGAAACACTTTGCTGGAACATGGTTATTAACAACATCGGAGGTTTTCTCTAACATGAGCTGCCAGTGATCCAACAGTATCAGTGGCATGAGTGTTGTAATTGTTTGGCAGAGTTGCCTGTGAAATGAGTGCACATAATTACGCACGGCAGTGGAATTCGTATGTAATCTGTCTTGCTGATCGCGCCCAACTCTTACTTATAACTTGATTGTTTGGTTGCAAAGTGTAGGTAGCTAGATGCTAAATGTCTGAATATAGACGTTACTATGTTCTAGTAATTAGGTCCATCTCCCCCCTCTCCTCTTTTCTTCTCTCTTTTCATATAGGTCGTGCTTTTTTTCTTCACTGTTGTGAGGCAGTTAAGCATCATTGCGGACCGCTGATATATTAGTGTCTCCGATGATGGTGGAGCTGACGATGATAATATATCCTAGTTGTTCCGTTTTTCATTATTTTTCAATCTGGACAAGAAGATATCAAATCTAGGTGACGTTGAAAGCACACATATAATCAGCTAATGCTATCCAGATATACCTCCGTTACATATGATCACTCTGTAGATTACGAAACAGTCTCAACATCAGTGGTTACTTCTCCGAAAAGAACACACTATGCTGTTAATCGCGGTCCACCAGGATGATATTTCACTCAACAAAAGTTACGCAGGAAATTTTTCAGCACAAAGCAGGTTTGTAGACAACAAACCGGCCCTAGTTAACAACAATTTTTAAGTAGGCCGTCCACGTCGATTTTGATGGCGCAGCAAGTTTTCCCAATCACAGCATAGTCTGATTAGAATGATGATGGCGAGCTGTCAGAAAGTGAAACGACACCGCTCAATGATTAGGCCACAGAACTGAGGAGTGTTAGTCTATGTTTAGCGTTTTTGGCAACATGACTAAAACGTCACGTCACTGGCCACAATTTGCACCGTGGACCTAAAAGCACAGTATTGTGTGTCTCAGTTTCCGTAAAAATGTTGCTAGGTCGCAATCAGTTTTATAATACTTCGTAAATCTGTTTCGTCCATGAATCAAGCTTTTTTGCTGTTCGACGTTCAGTGCGATATTTCTCAAGAAAGTACGGTGCGTTACGAAAATAACGTACCTGCACTCGCTGGTGACAATGAAGGTGAAAGATTTGGAATTGAATTGCGTATACGCCCTGGTTTCAAGTCACCCGAGTGGGATTGCAATGGTGGTTTTTGGCCGTTCCCTAACCCGAATTGGTTGGGAGGCCTGATTTAGTTAGACTCCCTGAATAAGCTTTTTAGTGTGGTGTGATGTGGACGCCGAATTTTGTGTCCGGGTCCATAATTGTAAGCCGGCCGACAGGTCCAACGAGGAGAAGTGGGATCCAGGAACGTTAATTTGTTGTTTCCACCTGAGCATGTGGGAGAAAGTGATCGGGCTGAATTACTATTATCAAGGAATCTGAGAAGACCCAGAATGTCACCAACTGGCTGAGTATCTCACGCATACTGTTACAGCTATTTTCTTTTCGTGACACGGTAATTCCATAATCTACTCTGTACATTCTTATGGACCGTCAGGTTAGTGATGATCCTAATGGGTCTGTGTTGATTCGGAGGAAATGTTGTACTGGGGTATCTAACAGATGTGATGTAATCGACTGGAACCCAGCAAAAAAACTGCCTCTTTCAACCTGAGTGAATGGATTTACAGTCAGTGAAGTGTAACATGTTTGGTCATTTTCTTCCCTTGTGATGTACAAACCAACTAACCGTTACACATTGCATCATCAAAAAATTTGTTTAACAGTGTACATTTATAAGCTTCATTTTTACTAGTTATTTCTGTGCTTCACCATCTCTCTGTTTTTTCCCCATCTGAAATAAGCATACAAAATGATACCTCCAGATTACCAAGTCAGTCAGTCTGGTTCGTTATTCAATTCCATACCTTCATCGCCCGTTACTATCTAGACGACATATTGGGTAACATTATGATTTTGCGTATGTCATAACGATAGTTAAGGAGGTTTATTCATTCAGTCCATAATGACGCATTGAGTTAACTGTTTGGGCAATATGCCCAAAGGTCACGTGCCAAGCAGGGATTCAGTTAGTGGTATCTCCAACATACATTGATAATACTGAATCTTAACATTTTCGGTAACCTTCCAGGCCTTTAGACAACATTGTTTCAACCTCTTTTCGATCAGGACGTCAAATCGATTGGATCAAAGGGTATCCACCGCTTGCTGAACCTGTATGTGGATTTGAATATAAAAAGTGTCAGACGCAAATGAACAAGTCATTGGAGATTGGATTGGGCATTCTGGTCGTAATCATACTCATTATGATTATTGGTGGTTTTTCCGTCTATCGTAAACATAAGTTTGAAAAGGAATTAGAACGCCTGTTGTGGAAAGTGGACTATCGTGATATTATTTTGCGAGTAAGTTATTTTATTGTTTTTCGTTTTAGTAGGGAGACAGTAAGAGTGTGCAACAGAATAGTTCCACTCGTTGTTGATATTATTGCCTTTTTGATCGTTAACACTGTGTTCCAGAAATCTTTCTTCACAAACACTTGTAAAAAGAACTGTGGTGCTTTTTCTGAGTCCTCCTGACAAACAGAGCACCTTGTTGTATATTCATTTGTACCTTGTCACTCACGAATAGTGGTTTACCGAACATTAAAGTTTTCGTGCATGGGTTGTCAACAGACCTCGCATGCGAGCTGATCTACAAAATCTTTTTGACTGACCCACGGAGATTTTGTACTAACGGTTTAATCGCCTCCGCACAGTGCAACTTTACGTCTATAACGCCGTCTATTTTTTTCGTCATTTATATTGTTTAGCATGTGGTTAGCCATCAGAAGTAATCTGAAGGAGGCACAGAAAATAAAGGTGTCAGAACAATGAGCTACCCGCATGGGTAACCTAGACCATGAACAGCATGATATTCACAAACAGACTAGATTACCAGCAAGTTCTTAAGCGGCACGCATGAATAGTGAAGCCTCTGGATGCTAGAAAAGTAACTTTGTTTTTGCTGAAAGTGTCCATTAAAAGCTTCGAGAACCTTTACAACCGGTTCGTGCATTCGAAGATCATGTAACAAACCGTGGATCAATCAATATGATATCAGCACGATTACATGGAGAAGCCGACAATAGGCACCCGTCAAAAATGAGCAGAATTCAAAACTTTAAATTGTATTTCGGATATGAGGGTTTACTTGATCAAATCACGTTGGTGTACGATGTGTGCGCAACAAATTTTGTCCCACTGTTCGTGAATTCAACAAGCATTTATTAGAGAAAAGTGTACGGCTTGACAAATGAAACAGTTTAGCACGACAAAAAGAGTCATCGTTTCCGATGCTAACGAATTTGGGGAGCATGATTGCTTGCGGGATAGAACACAGCTGTTTGGACGCAGAGCATCAGTCCCTCCCGAAATTTTTACAGAACATTACGAAATATATGTGCAGCTTCTGACCATCTACCGTCTTGGTGAGCATTGTTCGAGTCAGTAATCACTGTTTACACCCCATAGAAGTTAGCCAGGATAAACTTTGGCAAACATAAAGTTATTTTGTGCATACTGCATTCGCAATTGCAGAACACGTTGAAATTTGAAGAAACAAAAATGACTGAATGTTGTGCCACGTCTTACTTGCATTTATGTAGTTAATGGATTGAACGAACAAATGGACGAGCAGTTTTCTGTTCTTACGTTTCTGGTTATTCATGATCCTCAAAATTGGAAGTATTTAGGTTGCCATTCGCGGTCATTCTATTGTTAACCATTTTAGGTATCCCTGTACAAACATGCAAGCACAGTTTTGGCACTTTGGGACAATATGGACTGAACTTTCTCCTCATAGCTGTTTGCAGTTTTCGTGTTCAGGAACACGTATATCAAAGAGCATTTCAGAAACAGTGAGGTTGCAAGTAAGATGAAGACTAATGATCTTGAACATCTCCCTGATACATGGTTTCGCTAAGTGAATATGTATGCCAATAAAGAGACCTCTTACACCATATTGATTCGGTCGAGTGTCACATTTTCCATTGATGACTTGTATGCATATGACGCGTTTTTGATAGACTACTTAGCAGACCGTTTTAAGCAGGTTAACGGTAGAAACTATTTTTAGGTAGCACTTTCCCTTCAACACAAAATAGCGATTTCATTCTTACGATTTTTTACATTGATTGAGAACAGTCAATAAAGATAATCCTTACTTGTAATCACACTTGCTGGTAGATTGATCCTTTGACCAGACCACTTGGGTTAGTTCAGTTCACGTTCACGTTGGAACCGTCAACATACTGACCTTATTTTTGTCCAAGAACCAACATTACCAAACCTAGCATTGCAACTCAACGTAGAGGTTCTGAATGTTTCCATGTGATCCACCTATCCGACATGATAACTCGCATCCATTCAAGTAAACAGCCGCCAAATTAATTAAAACCGGTTCTATTCATTCCATTCTTCGTACAACTCACATGATGGATGTTACGTAGCTGAGTCACATGACTCGAATCCAACAGAAACTATTGCCTGACAACCATTACCTCAATAATGTATAATCTATTGATTTTGTCGGTCAGTCATAGTCCAGCTGTGTTCAAGTATGTAAACTATACCACTACTTCAACCGTCTGCCCTTTACTCAGCTTCAGCTTACTCCTGGTTTTTGGCTGGGTGACTTAAGCCTTCGATCAAACAGGCCAGTCGTTAACCGCTAACACGGAAGCATTCCATATAAGCAAAAATTCAACATTATACTGATATATTGCGTGTACAATCGTATGGATTTCACTGACCAGTGCGTAACTAGGTCTGATATTAACCACACTGTACAGGAAATTGGAAACTTCATTAGATAACCTCTGACGCAACCACACATTTTACGGACCGGCTTGACTCCCAGCCGTAGAAAAAGAAGACATGCACACTGTGCGTTTACCGGAAAATATATGAAATTAGACCACAGAGAATCTGAATATTTATGACAAACAGCTATCATGGTAGGTAATTAAGACAGAGGAGGGGCCAGACTTAACGGTCATGTGTAATAGTCATGGCGTTAGGACGAATCAATCTGAGTAGAAAAATGTAGACATTCGATTGCCCAGTCCCAATCTGACCAGCTAGTTGAAGTAATACAGAACAGTTCACTAGACACTGAACCAACTTCAAGAAATATGAACCAATATATTGCGGCTTCATTTCAAACTGCTGACTCTCCATTCTATCCGTAAGTTTGTTCAGCCTCGAAGATACATGACACTACAGTCCGTGACGGGAGTCTGACTTTTTGCATTACCGCCTTCATTAGGAGACAGGCTTTCTAACAAAATGAAAGAGGTTAATTACCACGAAAGCGGAAGCAAAACACAGACTTCATAACCTCTTTTACACTCACCCTGGAGCATTGTGTGGCTGTTCCAACTGTTAATCATTTCGGAATAGTGACACGAAATTTCAATAACAAAACCTCTTTTTTTCTTCCAGAAAACAACCGGTTTCACAGAGCCACCAATCGTAGACCAAAAAAATATGATCGCAAGTTCCAGCTACCATGATCCCGTTTTCTCAGATCAACACATCAACCAAGAAACTATCCCAATTCAACTGAGTTTGAATTTAGACCAACCTATTGCACTTGTTTCAGCAACCCAACGACGTGCCGAACGCAGGCGTCTCACTCTCCCGGTAAACACGACAGTAGACCCTTCAACGAATGTAGAAAGAACCAAAGAGTCTGACTCACGTTTGGATGCTGAACAGCCGAATTCAACCCACAAAACCTTACCTAATTCTATTCAGCGTGTGAACCTGACTGATCGACAAACCGATGAAACAGACGCGTGTGATGCACTCATGAAAGGGATTAGGAGACAGAACAACCGCGAGAAACGTTCTACGTTCCATCTGGACTTATTCCATCGACGACAGTCACAATCCACATTTGCTACCAACAACCCATTGTTCGGTTTCTCTACTGAAACAATTACTAAACAAAGAGACTCACAAGAAAGACACATCAAAAATAACGCACACATGAACAGTAGAATGTCAAACACTTTGATAGGTTCCTACAGAAAACAGTTGGTGGCCGTACACAAACTCAGTATTCGATGTCCAAACGTGAATCGTGATGTGAAGAAATCGTTCAAGTTGCTTCGAGATATTTCGCACAAAAATTTGTGCGCCTTCATCGGCTCGTGTGTAGATGTGGACAAAGTCAGCGTACTTTGGGACTATGCCTCCCGAGGTAGTTTACGTGACGTTATCCAGAGCGCCCAACCCAGACTCAAACCTATGTTCGTTACCAGTTTGACTTTTGATCTAATTCGCGGATTGGCGTTTCTACATGATTCGGACTTACGTTATCACGGCAACCTAAAGCCAACAAATTGTGTCATCAACAGTCGATGGGTGTTGAAACTGACTGATTTCGGGTTGAATGCTTTTCGAATGGGTAAGTGGTCACAAGTCCATTTGCTAATCACCACTTAGGTAGTACAATGTAGAACTTGTCTACTTATGAAGAAGTCTTCATTAATTCGAATTCGCCCACAATGTGGGCAATTTGCTACTGTCTGAATAAGACATATTATCCAGTTTCCACGTAAGCCCCTAAGTGGTCTACACAATTACTAACAATTTTAATGAACAACACTACCAATTGATACTGTCGCATTCCCATAAACTATTCAGTGAGGTCGGAGTTCAAAATCCGGCCCTGACAGACATATGCTCTACTGAGGAGCTCTAATATGGGAGAGACTGAAGTGTTGCGTTTATTTTCGGTGGTGGATGACTGGAAGGTATATGGGAGTATAAGAGCTACCATTAACTGTGAGCACTGCCCAGAATATATCAATAAAGATCCTCTACTGTTCATGACCAGTTTTTTGCTATTCTGTACATGAATTACTTTATGTTGCTGGTTCCATTCAGGGCACGGAGGTCAACAACATGGTTTGCTTTGGTATGTGAGCAATTGAACAAGTTATTAGATAATGTAAACAGCAAGTTCAGTCGTGCAAAATATGTCAGAGGAATTTGATTTATTTTCCCTCACACTCAAGCTCACGTGATATCTGAACAAATGAAAACATTTTCTGTTCACTCCATTAGCGAACGGTTTGATGCTGACCGCTTGTCCAGTGATTTCTAGGGTCAGTAGTACCATATACTAGTGTTGAAAGTACTGGATTTTTCTATCCTTAATCAATTTTACACTCAGCTCGACGCCATCGCTTTCCTTACTGTGTAGACTAATCGGTAAGAATTAGCCTGAAGATACATATTTATTGTAATGGAGCGAGACAAAACGTGATTGATGTGTGAATTGTTAGTCATCATCGTCGTCATCATCATAAAGAGCAATATATAAGTGGTTCACAGTGATGCTGGAATGCCACACAACAGTGAAGAAAAAACAAAACCTACAAATGAAGAGAGAAGAAATGGAAGGAGGGGGAAAGGGACCTAAGTGCTAAAGGGAAAACTACGTCTATATTCAAACATTCAGCATCAAGTTACCCACACCTTGCAACCAAACAATCGAATTATGAGTGAGAGTTAGGCGTGATCAGCAGGACAGATTCCATACGGCTTTCACTGCCGTGCGTAATTGGGTGCACTCATTTCACAGACAACACGGCCAAACAACGATAGTGTTCATACTACTGAGCTCGATTAGTCACCATCTCACTTAACATCTGTAGCGACCGATCCTAGGAGTCGCAAGATTCTCAGCCCGAAAGAAAAACTTACCCTATAATGACCATCCCGCTCGTAAATGACTTTAGTTCTGTACGCCAGGTCATCATATGTCCCCCTGGCACCTTGCTCAGTTCGGCCGCAGTGTCAGCAAAGAGTGCTCAGTGTGACAGACGATTAGGTGGCATTCTCAGTACATAGTCTAGTTTCTAAGTGTGCAAGTATAAAGAGTGAACAAAAGAACCTGTTTGATAATCACCATCAAATATCTGTATCCCAACTTCGTTGTTTACTCGTTTGTGCAATCCATCAGGGTGGATGGACACCGTGTATTTCAGACAGCTAGGTTTCAATGACGAAGACCTCAGGAGAACGGAGTAGCACTGATATAATGTCTTGTATTGCTTGCCCTTGGAATGACACCTCACGATTAGTTGTAGCAATTTTGTTAGCAAAAACAGAAATTCATTACACGCCCGGTCTTGGTTACAAAGGACCATACATACTTTCAATTCTAAAACAAGTGCATATAATGTTCAAACTTCCGCACATCTTCATTTGAGACGTCACGCATCTAGGAAGGAGGCGAATAAAAACCTATGATTTAAAATAATATCTAATCAACACAGCTTGGTGGGTTTTTTTCCCAACCACTTAGTGACAAGCTTGAAAGTCACTTAACAGGCGAGGTGATATTCACCCACACGAGAATAGCAACCAATCTATGCAACGCTCATGTAAACGAGGTAGTTTAGGTAAGTGGGTCAATCCACAGCCAGTATTCAAACCTCCACAATTAACCATCAGTCATGGTTAACTTGAGTGAGCTACGAAAACCTTCCAGAATACCTTAACAAAAACAGTTCAGATGGATAATTTTAAGGGTGCTTCAAAACGTTAGACTCTACAAACGAGCGCCCTCTCTGAAAAATGTGCATCCAGAACTGTTAAATCGTAAAAGGAATTCAGTGCTTTTCAGGACAGTGATATCGAACGCTTCTGGATTAAAAGCGTGTACGATACAGTTGCTACTGCAGCTTAACGGTAAGTACACTACTAACGTTAACACGGGGTTGAACCATGAGATGTTGAAGTTGAGTTAACAGAAAATGATGTCAGATAATTTTGCTCGATTAATCCTGGATCATTTGGGAATATTTGGATGAAAACAGAGTCTTGAGAGTAGGAAAACCAGTTTGCAACAAGCCTACATATCGAGAGACATATTGGTAACGAAATAAATCCTCAAGTCACAAATCCGTAAGGCCAACTTCATCTTCATCTACCGTTAAGTAGCCTCTTCCTATCGATTTCCAGTCATTAACTTTCTATCGAGTGAAAATTATTTCAATGGCCTTGGGTTCAGCCCAACCTCAGACGTATAAAGCCTAACAGTTTGGACAGTGCTAATACCTAATCACATATGGATAGTAAAGCACACGATCGGATAGGTTTGCAGAATGTGAGGACATATCTGCACGTCTGGCCACTTCCCATTTGGATTCAGTAATGTGTTACACGTGACTTACTCTCAGGAAACGAAAAATAGTGGGATCTGTTCTCGTTCTATGTGAGCTTACTTGATACAAAATGTCGTCAAAGATGATGATGCGAACACGTACTGGTCGTAGGCCAAAATTAGTGGATAAAGAAACAAAGGGAAATGCGGAAGAGAGGAGAAAGGAACTGTCAACTTCAATAAGACAATCTCAGAATATTACCCTTAAATAGTGAAATATATAGAGAAGGGACAACTGCTACCCGAAACTAGAACAGCCTAGAGCATGGGGTAAACCAACCAATACTGCAACCAGATCTCAGTAATGGTCAGCTTTCAAATCAGTTGTGTCGATACGATTATTGACACGTTGGCAGCACACCCCAGTGAAACGAACTTCTACTTAGCTTAGTAACGCTGTTGTTTATCGCAATAAATTTCCGGATTGTTCACCCCATGAATAACTCCTGTGTTCTACAGAATGAGGAACAAGACTAGATTGTACTAATCACCGACTCGATTCCAAGATTTATTTTGTGGATATGCGTTCATTGCCTGTTATATCTGATGTATAGTGTTCAGTGTAAAACCATCTACTATCAACTAGGAGCTGTTCGTTCTGCAAAAGGTACATCACGTCTAAAAATTACGGGCCCATGGATCAGCAATTTTTTCTTTGGGGTGTGCGTTTTATCCGATTGTTGCTTTTAAATAGATGCTTTACACTTCGCGAATAAATGTGTTTAGTTGTAATCGAGTCGCTTTAAATTTTACTGTGAATTTGAAGTCGTGCAACAACATGACTGAATCCTTCCATGTTTTTAATTGTTGTAAATAGACATGGACTAGGTTTTTTCATATCACGCAGAACAGTTGTGTAAACTATTTTGTAGCATACGGGAAAAATTGACCCACCCTGACAGCCTGATTGTTTTTACACTTTTGCAGGTGAGTGCTTCGCTTATCTCGACGAAGATGCATATTTTGCACGTCTCTTCTGGACTCCACCAGAATCGCTCAGACGTATGCTTGCTTTGGTTGTCAATGGTCAACTGTGCGCAACATCTCACCCACATCTTTTTATACTTGCCAAACAACTGATGAGTCAAGGAATCGGGTTCACGCTGAACAGCGAGCAGGATGGGGAAAGAGAGGGTTCAGATTTGGCCGTTATAACGCCCAGCTACTTTTCAGATGGTTGTGAATACACAGAAACCACTCGAAACGGGTTGAGTGAGGCCGATGAATTGCTCCATTTACATCGCCCACAAGTTTCACAAATTATGGAGTTTGGGAATAAAGACACGATCTCCACCTCCAGGGCACTGATTAGACCAACCGATTTCAAAACCGCCCTGTCTTCATCACTTGATAGCCATAGTGGAAACTGTTTGGTTGAACCTGCACAGCTAGGCTACTCAGGTTCTAACACGATGATTATGGGGATAGACAACCACGAAGCCGTCCTCACAGATGTTACGCGAAAAGCAGCAAGGGGGGAGGTGTGTGATGACAGCGGATCGTTGGATGGCAGTTATGGTGTGGCGGAGTGTTACTCGCCTGTCATCACAAAATTTAATCAGTTTTGGTCGATACCCTGCGGACATGCATCTCGAGGCATCACATCCGTGTTACCTATGCTTCTTAAAAATGAGCTGCCCAGTCGAACGTCGACAGCCATGATGAATCCTGAAGGCGATACAAGCCACTCTATGTGCGTACGTGCGGTGGGCAGGTCAAACAATATGGGCGGCTCAGACACAGGGGAGTCGCGCCTGCATGCATTTCTTGGTGGTTCAAAAAAGGTATGTATTAACTTTGAACTCGTCTTTAAGTAAATGGGATTTTTATCAGCACACGGTTATTTATACGCGACTGTCTTGATTGTTCCCAACCACGTGGGTGTGCACAAGAGATTTCAACTGGTTAGCAACACCACAATAAATCACAAATGCAGCACATAAATTCCGTTGGATAAAAGGTGACTTTCCTTTCCAGATATCTATACGGATAGTATCATTAACCGTTTGTTGTGTAGCAAGGTGTAATGTTTAACTGTATGTTATTCATTTGATCAGAAGACATACCTGAAATCTCACCAGTCAACACACAACAGGAATGAAGGTGTAGATTGCATCGTTTCGTCTCTCGTTTACAGAAGGTAATCTGCTAGACACTGTTGCCGAATGTATTACGATGGTCAAATGGCGTTGGGTTTGTGATAGGCAGTTCCGAATAGTAAATTCACGTTGGCTACTGTCAGTATTTTCCAAACCGTATTCAGAACGTTTCGGATTTAATAGCTCGAACGAGAAATGTTTGAAGTGCTTCGGATAAGTAAATCTACGTTTCATGACAGACATACTAGTGATAAAGTAACACAACTAGTATGAAAGTGCTGTTAATTTGCTGAAGCATTTTTTGCCCGAAAGGATAAGTGAATATTAAGGAATATTAATAAACAAATATCTATGTCTGTTCGTATTTCCCACCTGTTCAATCTAGATCAAAAGTGCAATCTCAAATCCTCTTCTCAACTATGCTTTATGTTGTGAATAAGCACATGCATAAGCTGCTATGAATCCCACCAAATGGTGTTGCGTTTCGAGCAGACATTCATCACATAATTGATGTGCGGTATTTTGCGAGTAAATACCTATGAAACACCACCAAGAGAAACGTTTAGGATAGAGAGACTTGGAAGAATTAACAGTACTTTGAATGCATACATGATTCGCTAACTGTGATAAGGAGGCATATGGTATGGTGTTTCCAGTCAGCTGTAGGGCTAAACACGTGGTCCGTAACCAGGTAGGTTGCATTTGCGGGCTCTACCAAACTTTATTCAACAATCATGCTCTGTCTGATTTGTAGGCACGCTTTTGGTTCGATATTTTGTCATTTTATCCAGTTATCTGCAATCTCCATCACCAAGACCGGCTGAGATGAGGGGAATTTGACGCAAACAACCTGGACCGCATGGTTATACCATTTAATCAGTGGGTCTAGTATTTAAGTCAACCGTACACTCTAGCAAACCATGCTTTGTCCACTCAGCCATCAAACTTGATTCCGATTACTTATCATGATCAACAATCGCCAAACTTACCGATTATCACTTAATAATTTTGAAAACAAAATTCGAAATCAGTTTTTTGCATAATACATATCTTGAGCGCATTTCACGACAACTGGTCAAGTATATGTCACAGACTGCGGGCTTCTACAGCAAAGTTCAGTGGGAATTGTGAAGCGAAACCACAAAAGCAATAGCCATACACACATCAGTCTGGAACTGATGAAACAGTCTTTCTGTACGCATAGGAATGGTTTGCACTTGTTAACTACTACCACATCCTCGAACCAAGAAAGCCTTTGATGTTTGTTACGTAACGCATCAGAAAAGCTTTATGTAAGTTTAACTGGAGTCGACATGCCAACAAGCACCAAGCAAATGATTATGTAAGTCTTTCATGATGTATCGCACTTCGATCGGATTGAAATATTGGGCCGTCTATGAGAGTTTCAGAAATCTAAAATGGAGTGTTTTTTGACCCTGCTGTGTAATCGGCACCCTGTTCAGTTCATGTAAGTGACCGGAAAATCATATGAAAACGCCTAGATGTTGTGAATTCCAGCATTCAGCGGTAGTGATGTTTTAACAGTGCGGTGACGAAAAACATGATCAATTGGGCTGCATAGAATGTAGTTCTTAACTGCCGTGAGGTGGCTTAGAAGAGAATTGTATTGTCTTCACCACTGAAAAGTGAACGTAGGTAAACATTCATGTTATGAACTGCACCTGAACTTCTATTCTATCTTGGCGCGGTGGTCAGGCTTTTGAGCCGTTTTGTTCCAACAAGCTACATTAACTATGACTTCAGTCCCTCCAGGTTCAACCACGTCAGATGAGTCGGTGGAAAACGACTAGACAGTAAGAAGTTTAGTTCATAGCTTTGTATTTAGCATTATCTACTCCGTACGGAGAATTAAGCTGTGTGACACAAGTTTATGAATGTACAACGGTATTACCTTTGTAGCTGCAGCACTGAGGTAGGGAAGGACGAGATATCCTCATTTAGTGAGCACTCAGATCGTTCAACGGCTGACCGTAACCTCCGGTGTATTATTTCGGAAGTAGGAAAACCCACAAGAGTTGTTAGCGCCTTGAGGCAACATACAATACGTTTGTTACACCTAAGGGCTAAGTTAACCCTTCACTGCCAAGTGATTCAGATTCTAGAGTCATTGGACGTTGGTGAGGGTCCTCAATAAAACCTTTTGTACTGTTGCCTCGCAGGTCAGGCTTTTGATCCTGAAGCTCCGGGTGGGGTTCCCCAAGAACGCCATATTCCCTTCTGTCCTACAGGTCAAACTTTGAATCAGAGACTCGGTCTGAAGCCCCACATGTAAATGTATGACATGTGCGATGATGTAAAACATTGTCCATCGAGACATGGAATATGTGTGTGCCGCCGGATCACTGGTGGAAGGGACGGTCAGAACGCCGCATCGTACTGGCCATCAGAGAAGTGAGCCGCTGTGGTATTGAATTCGTGCCCATGAGTGAGACTAGACTTGCAGATCAAAGTAAGCTTCGAGAAGTAGGTGCTGGGCACACCTTTCTGCCTACAAATTACTCGATGAAGAGTGTTCCGTAGTGCGGTATCTGTTTCGCAGTGGCCGAAAGCATCGATTCTTTGATGATAGGCGAACCACACGATATCAGTCCTCGAATCATGTCCACGCATCCCTGACTTTATCGAGGTAAGTCTGTCACACTTCTTACTGGTAACGGCACAACTGTGTGCCACATCGGGGGTACAAAAGATCCGTTTTAATGTCAATCGTCCGCCACAATCTGCTTGTTACGGGTGAGTAAACGACTGTTTTCTATGAATGACTCCAACCTGCAGGCCGGACGTGACTTAGCAGTCTTACCAGGAGACCTCGAATCTTACAGTATTGACTCAGTTAATAAAAATGGTGGTCGCTTGCTCTACCTGTCTGCTACTCATGAGTGAGTCATTAAAAACAACCGATTCCAGTTAGAAACCAGCGACGTTACCATGTAGACTCACCAAGGAAGCGATCAACACCATTTGCTTGATTAGATGAACGTGCGATAGCGTGGGATTAGTGAAGTGCATATCGCGCGAGTAATGCGCGGTGCTGACTGTAGCCCAGATCAATGGCTGGTCAGAACCAAACTGTTTATTTGTCTGCAAACCCGTTTATTATAGATCATCGGGACAACCGCAACACTCAAAGACGAGGACTATATTTCAACGTGCATTCACGGTGCATCTGAAAAACGCTCCTGTATTCACTGCCTTTGAGGGTATGTGACAACAATTAAGGCAGCAGATCAAGGCAGCAGCCATCGGGATGATCGGTTTCAGTTTCTAAAATCGACCGAATTGGTTGGAAGGCAACAATACATCTTCCTGTAATTTGATGTGAGAGGGAAGAATGTGGTGTTTACCATTCCGTAATGGACCCGGACAATGAAGAAAAAAGGGTCGCATTTTGTAGTGTTCACTGATAACTCGCCAACCGGCTCCGGAGAATCAAGTACGACTGATGGAGAAATCAAAATGCAAGGCTACGCTGACCGCCGACAACGTAGGCATTTAAACGATTCACTGAAAATAATGTTTGATCCATCCGTCCAGCCTAACAAAATACTGATTGACGTGGACTATGGTTTTTCGTGCGCCCAGCCAAAGTACATCATGCACACCTGGCACAGGCACTCTGGTACCCTGCTGAACCGCCCTGCTACCCTAGATTAGGAAACCGTGATTGACCTGCCACAACACGATGTCACAACTTCACTTGCTCTTGCTCCAACTTTGGCAGAGATACAGAAAGCTGCCGTATAACTTCGAAACGAGAAGGTTGCAGGTAAAGATAGATTGCCAGAAGGAACTTCTGAAGAATTACGGAGTGGTTTTGGAACCTGCTTTGTTCCAATTGATTCATTCCAGCTGGGAACAGGAAGTAATCCCTCAAGAGTCCAGGAATGCTTTGATTCCATTCGTGTTTACAGGTATGAGTATCAAGTAATGCATCGACGGTTATCACAGAATCTGTCTGTTGAGTTGTACTGGAAAGATGCTAGAAAAACTACTTCTGAACCGAAACATTGCAGAACATTTGGAGGCCGGTGTTCCTGAATAGTACTGTGGGTTTCGAGTGAGTCACCACACGATCGACATGGTGTTCAGTGCTTGACAAATTCACGAGAAATATCGTGCACGCCACCGACTGCTATCTCCACTTGTGGTTTTCAGCAGTGCGTTTGATTCCCTGGGCCATAGGGCGTTGTAGACAGGGCTTAGTAAATTCGGAGGTTAGTTCAATTGAAACGTTCTTTGTGGGTGCAAAAACGATTATGCAATCGTGTGGATCGACACCTGATAATTTCCGTATTGAGAGTGACGACGGAAAGGGTTGTGTTTTAATCCCATTATTGTTGAGCTTATATGTGATCACAGTGCTGACAGTTGCACTCCCGAATTTGGAGGACGGTGTTCAATTTCGACACCATACAGTTATGGAATTCGAAAGCGTACGGGTTGTTTTTTGTAGATGATAGCGCATTGTTTGCATACAGCGAAGATGAGCTTTAGCGACTGACCATGGTTTTCGCGACCACACCATCCAAATTCGGTTTTCATGTTGACAGTGGAAACGCACCTTCCTTCCTCCGGCCTCCTCTGGGCGGAGGTTTTGTACCTGCTTCTGTGGTCTGCATCAATGAAGGCATTGTGGATGGTTGTACAGAATCCCGGCATTTGATTAGCAATCCTTTGACAAGTCTGTACGTGGACTGGGAGTTGCGACCTCTTACGGCGAAGGTTTGCACTTTTTTCGGATATCTTGAACCAGAGCCTGTGGAGGAAAACCAAGTTGCTTGTCTATCGCGAAATGTTGCACTCTTCGCTGCTGTACGATAATAATACTTGGGCACTGTATTGGTGTAGTGTGTGATATCTGAGCCGTTTCCACGTGAAACACAGGACGCCTCCTTGGGTATTCGGACATGGTTCCGAACACTGAGATACTGTGGCAAGCGGACGTGAACGAAAGCCGTGCTGATGCTCAATCAGCTTTGTTGGCGAGGTCACATCCGAAGGAATGAGGGATGACCATTTTCCAAAGCAGGAGCTGTATGGGCAGGTGAAATCACTTAGGCGAACTCTTGGTGGTCAAGAGCTGAGATACCAGAATGTTATTCAAGCAAGTCCTTCACGTTGTAACTCTGAGTTTAGATGTTGGGAAGACAGCGTTGAATAGGAGGGGCGTTCAAAATTTCAGTGGGTAATGATTGCACGGCTGAGAACTGAGGCGCGCGGTACTCAAAGAAACCATAAGTACCATAGATCATGATGATATCGTAGCGAGAAGGCGTCCAATAAAGCACAATCTTTATTGCCCAAACCGCTAGTCACATGCAACGCGCGCTCTCTCGTTTATAAGTCGCAATTCCAACCCGCAGCACCCCCCGGTTTCCGTTCACACGTCGTGTGCACTTCTAACCGGTTTACGTGCGTGACCGGTGCCTTCTATCGGAGGGTTTTTCGCTTGCCA
>QNGE01000187.1:240125-301851 GCA_008508345.1 Paragonimus westermani
AACCCGCAGCACCCCCCGGTTTCCGTTCACACGTCGTGTGCACTTCTAACCGGTTTACGTGCGTGACCGGTGCCTTCTATCGGAGGGTTTTTCGCTTGCCATTCCTCGTCTGTTTGTCCGATTCCGTTGCGCGTTGGCTCGTCCGGCTGCTCGTGCTGTCCGCCATCCACCCAGTGTTGGCCTTGACCGTATCCCAACATCGTGTCGAGATGTTCCTCTGAATGTTGGAAAAACCACGCCTCCGATCTGGCCGTTTGTCGTATTTCGCCTGCCCTGCCTCGCCCGTTGGTCCGATCTAGTCGAGCGATGACTCATCCGGTCGCGCACGTTGTGCTTGATCCGATCGCGGCAGGTTTTCGAACGTAACTCCCCCCACGTTGAGGTATTCGGCCGAGCGTTCGAAAACTCGCACCCCCGACCTGGCAATCCACCACAATATGACTGTATGGCATTACGATGTGTGCGGTCGTGAATACATTGACCATCCGGATTATCAGGTTACCAACGCATTTCTAGTACACCATCGGTGAAGATAAAAAGACCACTTTGGGCTGATGTAGGTTATATTAATCATATCCGTTCCATATGTTCAGTGTTCGCATCGACCAACAACCGTCGGTGTTTGGTAAATCATCCGCTCCACTATTTTAGAGATCTGAGCCTCTGTGTTCCTCTAGTTTTCCTTTTCCACAGTTTTACCGGTGCATTGTATGATGGATATTCCGTTTGTTTCTCAATTCCACCTTAAATTTTTGTTTTCTCCCTTATCCTTTCCAGGATGAAATAATGTGTACTTTTATACTGAACCACATCTTGCTTCATACTTTCAGTGTTCCTAATCCATGTCTTATTACTGGAGTCTTTATATGTAGTTTTCGAGAGATAAGGATTTTGCCCTCCTAATAACTTATCATCTGGCTAACCAGCATTGGCCGGCTGGACACAAAAGCTTCACCTACACGTCTCCCAAACTTATTTCTTCGGGTTTACAATGAATGCGTGATACGTAAATGGATCTACAAGTGGTTCAACGCAAGCCGCTTGCGGTCAATGTTATGCGCAGGCGTCCGTTGGCCTCGGTTACTGTGATCGGCTAATTTGAAACGGATGTTGGCAACCCAGTACGGTTATTGCTTTTGTAGTTCTGTTTCACAGTTCCTATTGAACGTTGCAGTATAAGCCCGCAGAATTGATTTGTGGTGAAATATGCTCCAGAAATGCTTTGTACGGAAAACCGTTTCCTGTTACACTGTAAACCGTACATTACAGTTTTGATAATCAGGTTTTTGATTGAGTGGCTAGTGTGACTTAGACTTGGTTAAATCGAATTTATTGAAAACTTTATGGTGACCACATTGGATGAGACTGTTGATCCGGCCAATTAAAGGCAAAGACAAGAAGCCAATTACTCATATGTTCACTACAGTTAGCCTACAAATTGAAACAATTCATTACTCGCAGTTATTTTAGCAGTCATTTTCAGTAACAGTCTTTTCAACGATTGTGGCTATACATGGTATATTACATTGTACGTTACTGCTTCTCAGCGCCTTCCCGAAGAAGTTCTACATTTGAACCTGGATTGAATGCATTCAAATTTTGAAAAATTTATTTCTGAAACGGCTGCTAAGGCCGTTGTTTAGGCTTAAACAATTCTGTTTCTGTTCAGCAATGAATCAGTACCGGGATGAACTATTTTTTTTCGATACGTTTGGGAAGTGTGCTTACCAGTGGCAATCGGGTTTTGAAGACTGTTCGCCTTATATGGTGTATATGCCAAGGATACAAACTGTGAGAAGTTTGAAACAATAAATTCCCTTTAGCCAGTTCATCAAAGGGACAAGAAGACACGCATTTTGGGAGGCAAACGTTTCAGTTATTTTCACCAGACTGTTACACAAAACATTGGACTATAATGATTCAGGGCATGAAGACGAAACACTGAAACGAACGAACGTCACGTGGGTGCACTCAGGGTTTTGTAAACGGTTTCAATGTCACGGTAAAGAAAGCGATTGCGTCAGAGGGCCGGTAGGTGACGCGATTGCGTCAGAGGGCCGGTAGGTGACGCGATTGCGTAGTGGGATTACAAATAAAGTGGTGGGGTCAACCAAATGACCTGTGAGTCGTTTGCACTAACCACTCGAGGGTTGTGCTCCGTCTTTCTGTGTCGTAAGTTTCTGTCAATTTTGCTAATTTGCGAGTCACTGTAGCAACAGGTGAAGTGGTAGATGACATGAGAGGCAGAGTTTTCCGATAGGTAATTTCATTGTTTTGTCGTCGTCCGGGAAACCTATATAACCGAATGTTTTATGTAATCGACTGATGAGAGTAAACGAAACGCTCGCACCTTGCG
The DNA here is from genome assembly GCA_008508345.1 of Paragonimus westermani. Classification (NCBI taxonomy): domain Eukaryota; kingdom Metazoa; phylum Platyhelminthes; class Trematoda; order Plagiorchiida; family Troglotrematidae; genus Paragonimus; species Paragonimus westermani. The sequence continues at coordinate 242,482 of QNGE01000187.1, forward strand.
AAGTATGTCTCCTTGCCATCCTGATGAAATACAAATTGTTTATTTTTAATCGAGTTACCAAATTAATGTATGAAAATGTGAAGTCATTCTGAGGAATATTCAAACCTGAAAAAAATTAAGCCTGAACAAACAAGAAATTTATTTCACCTCGAACCTTCAGAAAAGTGAAACTCAAAGTATTAGGCCAACCACAACCCGGAACTAATTTCCCATTATAAACGAGTCACTTTCTCGAACTATAAATCAAAATGGATTACACACACACACATTCAAACGATTCACCCAACAGCAATGAACTTGTTTTTGACACCGTGATTAAAAAGAATTAGAGAATTCAACACGTACCTGGTATATTTTTGCAGGTCAATTACACAAGTAGTTGAAGTGTACCACAATTTCAAGCGAACTTCTTGCGTCACGACCGGTAGGGGTGAAAATGCCTCAATCATGAAGTCAGTGTGGTGGTTAGGAAGTATTCATTGTTGTGGTAGGGTTGGACTAGAGTGGTTTCCTGATTGGAGGAAGTTCAACCAATCAGAGTTCAGGCAAAAGCTGCTGTAGAAGGGATTATGGCAGATCGACGTCAATCAATCAAAATCTGCTCGGTGCAAGGCATGGAATGTAGCGGAGAACTGGCCAATCCATACACAAGAACGCGTGTCGCTCAATAGCGATTGTGAATGCTATTGTTTCCTCATAGAATGGATACTGTTGTCCAATAAGTTGACATTGTTTGATACAACTCGGTCTATTGTTGTTCTAGTTTTTCGATTTGGTAGCCCAGAACTTGACAGTTGTACTTTTGAATATCCCTGTCGGCATACTGGGAAGTGCGCTGTCCATATACGAGTGATAAGAGATAGGTCAACAGTAGCGTCTTTTTTGGAAACAAGGTCAAAGTGTTACAATGGAAGTTGGAAAAACAACAGACAGTAATAACGTGTCACACCATCTTCGGTAGAACAGTTTTTAGTTCAAAAATGAGAACTATGGGTTTTTTCTCAAGTTGTCAGTTATGGACAGTTATCTGTCAACAGTAACAATTTCAACTGACATATCTAGTATGCTTTGCTCAGCAAACTAAATTCACATGAATTATGCATGGCAAAACATCGAGTCATCCGTGATCAGAGTGGAGCATACAATCTCTTCTACACAAGATTTTGCATCGATCCTCATCTCGGTATTTACTACCTATTGATGACGAAAGTTAATGTGAAGCGTGCTGTTTGAATAAGGAACGTCGAATCATTCATTCTTCCCTTCTTCACATAAATTAAGTCTACTTGCCTCGATCTGTCCGGGGAAGTTGTTCGGTTATACTCATTGTCTTTGATTCACGGTGGTTTGAACAAACATTTTTTGCATTTCTGGAAACTTTACAGTTGGCCTTGTGTGTGTGAAATGATTGAATGATTGGTCACATTATCACAAGTTGATTGTAAACAATGTGTACAATCGCATTCTCTGCACTAGTGCCACTAATTCTAAGTAGTGATTTTTCCCTGAACAAATGTGAAAGCTTCTGATAGTGTATCAGATTAAATCGTATGTGCATTTTGCTCCAAAACCACTGAAAGTACCTTACAGGTTTCATCGTTGTTGCTACTGTTCAGCAATGCTCACCTGACCAGATTAAAATTTAAAAGTTTTTCTCTAACATTCCGTGCTCTTTTTTATGTTAATGTGGTTCACAATGGTGTCCGGACTGTACCAATAAACATTCCGATAAAGTTTAGTTGATGCTTTCTGTCTCTTGCAAACATTTATTCATGGTCTGGTTAACTCAGTTGCTTTCTCAATGTCCACCTATAAAACGTGCGTTATCCCCAGTGTAGAGGAGAAATGTCATGATAAATATCCAACGTTCGATGTTCATCTTTTATTCACATATACATAAAAAAATATCTACCACTTGACTGATCACATTTCCGTGTATCCTGCTGGCGATGTTACAACCCATACGTTCTGTTTTACAGTACGACCTACACTCCCTTTGTTTCAGATTGTCCACGGCGGTCTGTTCACCACTCCCGAGCAATGTAATCACAAATCATTTGCGGTCCTCTCAAAATGTTTTTGTCTAAAGAATACTACCTATCGTCACCACCATTCTAGTCAGGTTCAGCGACATCGTTTTCACAGTCAGCATGCAGAGAAGCCATTGATGGTGGCCGATACTCTGAGAGCGCAAACACCCGCTGTCTTTTCCGATCAACTTCAATCCTGGGAGATCAGAAGATCACGACATAAGGTGTCCGGTCAATTCACTCACTGTAACATTGCAATACCTAGACGAGAACGCATTCAGTTACCAAGTGTTCGTGACCCAATCTACTCGATGCAACTTGCAGATATATATGCATTTGGTATGGTTTTGTTTGAGCTGTATTATCAAGGGGATCCATACAAAGAGAGCCGTCATCGACCACAGGAGATTATCCGGAGAGCAGTGGTGTTGAACGACCAGTTCAAGGTAAAAAGTGTTATCTAAACAATATACTTCATTTCATTTCCACTGAAACAAACAGGGTTACTAAACGATCTAAGTTGTCTATACACTCTTAGGTAAGCATCACACAAATTTGTCGGCACTTTTATGTGCTATAAATCGTCGGCATACAAGCGCTGGTGAACGGTGATTTTCAGTTGACTTTCGTCAATATCTACGAAGGCCGCGCCACAGTCAATTCGGCTTTTGATCACTTCCCACAGAATCATGAAGAGTACTTGGTTTAGTAGCCTAATCGAGCCTAATTCATGAACTCCCGTTTGCTTAATCGTGAAGAATCAATTTCAGCTTGCCTAAATCTTGTGCACAAACAACCGAGCTTCTAGTAAATACAAGGAGATTTAAATTCACTGATTTTCACGTCCACCTTGTCGTTCTGCTTCACTGAATGCTACTGCTCTTGATTCAATCCGGCTGACGAATTGCATACTTGTCACAACAAAATCTGGTTGACTTTGAGCTATTCTTGAGTTTGCAACCACAGCTTTTGTAACTAAAGAGAACCGTAGTTCTGTAAGACAAACGAAATCTGTGGAAGGTAGCTTGCTATTGTCTCCATTACTTCATGCCTAGGTTAGCACTTATTCGCCTGACTTTCCGAGCAAGTCCGCTGCAACATCAAATTGAGGCAATTGGGGCAAATTATCAGCTGTCTTTGTTGATACGCCAGAAGTATCTATGTTTATTTGTTCCTAAAGACCGATCAAATGTATCCGGTTGTTGAGCGTTGCCACCTGTTATCCTGTTGAACTTAAGGTGGTCTAGATGTCGATACATTCGGAACATGTAAATGAAAATTGACCTCGATGTTACGATAGCTGAAAACGGTCTAGGTCATTCTTCATAAGAAATCACTTGTGGTAATACTATCTCCAAGATCGTCTTGTGCACATCCTTCCTCGGCGTCAGTGAGAGGATTTAATATTGCCAGATAGGAGCTGATTGTAATGTACCACCCTGACACTTGATTTATGACGCAATACCTCACTTTTTAACCTTGCAACTGATTAACAGCACTCCGGTCATAAATTTCCTTCCGCAATGTGAGTAACTGCATACCTTCTTGGTCACACCAATCTTGCAGAAGTAGATTAACAATTAGGGACAAAAGTATCCGCCAAAAGACGAAATTTCCAGAGTAGCCTGAATTCATTGAAAATGATTACACAGTGTAGAATCGGTCAAGATTCACGGCTGTGGGTAGTCTATCGGGTCTGCTGATTCATGGCAGAACATGACAGACTACTGAACGTTTACTAAAAAAAAGGGTTTGTACATGAAAAGATAATTAGTGGCAAATTATGCAACTTACAACCAAGTGAATTCTGAGCACGGAATTTAACCGTCAGAAAGTGTCAGTCAGCAATGCGGTAGTGCATGCAGTTCACTGAGACGGTGCAAAATAAACGAAGGGGGAGAGTTCAAACGAGAGTTCGTAGTACCAATTCAGAGTACATGTGTAACAATGTGAGGAGTTTTCGGACAGTGCTTGATGTGATCAGTACATGTGGATTTATTTGAAGCACCTACAGCACGATAGTTTGACCAATGGAGTATAGATATAGGAGTAGTTAAAACTGGCGTTGTGTGGGCCATTGACCGTGGATGGTTAGCAGGGCAGTAGGGTCTCGAGGCCGGGTGCGGAGGTTTTGCGGTTCGAGCCTTCCCATGGACTCTGCCATCCTATTCTCGAGCATAATTTTCATTGATTCTAGCCGGAATCAGTACACAGTATAACCAAGATTTTTCAGTTTCCCATTTGACAGTGTACCTTTACCGACGTTCTGCGAGCGCCGCAGATTCCTTCAACTTATTTTGTTTAGGACTAAAATGAAAAAAATTGGAAAGGAGAGAATATTCTTGGTATAAAGCACTCTTGGAGCTAAATTTGTTGGACTCTTCCTTATAGAACTTGACTTGAGGTGAGCGACTGGAAAACTTGTCGATAATGTGTCCACATACATACTCGACACACCCTCGAGTTTAACTAATCGGTTGTATAAATCATTATTCAGTAAGCAGAATGGACCTTCGTAGTCAAGACTAGCACGGAATGTGGTTCAGCGACTCGTGTGCGTTTTGTCAACAGGTTTTCAAGGTGACGGAATAAGCTGGCTGACTGAAAGATTATCGAACATTTTCTAGTAATCTACCAGCAATCGATTACTGCGCCTTGTACCAAGGAAACCTGGGTAAGACTCAGCACTCGAATTGTCCTGCCTTTGTGCTAGAACCAAGTTTGGATTTGCTGATGTAAAAGACGACAACATTCGTTAAACCTAACCCAGGGGATAACGTTTTTTCCCAGAAACCGCCTCCTAGCTGGGAGCACTACTGTTATGCAAGACATAAGAAAACAGACACATCAACTTCTTTTGTGCTCAGTATGGGCTCACCCCGGTAAAACGGTTTGTATCAAACGGTCCACCAAAATGGGTTAACTTCAAAGATGGTTGGAGACTTTACGCGGAACCAGTGTGGGTCATGCGTATCATAAATGGATTGGCTAGCTGATCGCTCATTACAGAAGTATGCAGTGAATAACGCTTCTTACAGTAATCGGTTCCTATCTATTGGTTAAGAATTGCTTAAGATCAGGGTGTGTTGTTGCAAAACGTCCACCACCTAGACAACCCATCTACAAAACATGTGTATTTTGCTTAGAAGCATATCGGAAGATAACGGCATTGATAAACAACGCGGTAGTAAAGCTTACATAGACACAGAGCAGTGTGCTGGTTAATATATAACTCAAGGAGGAACATTTTCCACTAAGACTGTATTGCCAAAAGACGAATGAAGGAATTAACCATTACCAACTCTCAGGCAATTGTACCGTCAGTAGGGAACGATTATTTCTTGAGTTGCATTAATCAAAACATCTTTGGCGTTGAGAAAACTTTTCACAACATTTGTCGTTATGTCATCAAAAACTCAGTGTGAAATGCATCGTTGAAATTTGTCCGACCTACAAAAAAAGACTTCCCCGGGTTGTTCATAGCAGTCGGTGACATAGTAGGTCTGTAAATGCATCATTTCTCATGTGAATTCATTTATGGATAAGACAGTAGCAATAAGTGTGCCAACTGCAACCTTTTATGCGTACTGAATATCTGCCACAATGTGGAATTCATTTTTTGTCTAATATTTGAAAATATGTCTGTAAGGTTCAGTTTTGGACAAACATACAGTTTGCATATTGTAGTTTTACTATCTTTGAGACTACACTCTGGAAGATGAATGCCGTACGTTTTAGAATCTAGTAATTACTTTACTATTAATTTCATTTAGCCTGACTGGGGAATTTGCCTTCATGCTGAGGTATGACGGCATATCGATTTGTGTTATCCATTTTCAGGATACGTTTTTGTATGTATTGCTTAACAGGTTTGCTTTCGAGATGTGCACCTTAATGTGTGCGCTGTACAGAATGTGTACATTTCCAGATTCTCCACCGGATAACAAAATCGGTCGAGTGTACATCTGACGGAGTTGTGGAGATGGTCCTAATCGTCCGAATGGCGATGATTATAATCAACAGCTATCTGTACAGTATATTGAGATAGGTAGAAACCCAACTATCTGCGACATCAGCGCTAACAGGAGTGATGTTAAAAAATGCAGTCTAGGAAGACAGTGGACTAATTGGAACGAAAGATGAGAATTTGCAGAAAGTTGAGCATGGGCGTCCGGATCTCATAACAATCAAAACCTAATCATGAACACTACTCAGAGAATAATGCAGTGTGTATATGACTGAAATTAACAGTTCAGACACCGAAGTGAAAAAAACTGTTCAACACAGTGTCATTTTGATTTAAATGGGCTGAAACTCGGAAGTAAGGACAGCGCCTAAATTATCTCATTATAAATATTTGTAGAAGAAAATTTCTACATCAAACATGTCAATATTTAATGTTGTATGACCTTATTGTATCTCTGCTTGATTCGGAAAATTAGCTTCCATTATTTGTAATTTAACTGATTATTTCATCACCAAACATTTGTCCTCTAGATTGCTTGAAGGAGAGGCTTCCCCCTTTGAATGTGAACTATTTTTGCAGTGCGACACCGAATTTGTAGGAATATAGTGCCATTACGAAAGACAATGCGTTTGATTACATCGTACGGGCTTCTCTGTGACAAATTGAAGCTACAAACGAAACTGCACACATATCATTGCTTTGTAGTGGGCCAGCCAGTTTTTGTGACAATAATCGTTGCTGAACTGTTACCTAACAATGTCAAGCCGTAGTCAACTCAAGCCAGTAATACGTTTGTGATCCCCGAGAGGTGGTTTTTAGTGTTCTACATATTCGGATCTGTAGCTCGTGGCGGACTAGTCATTATTTATGTCTGAATCACATACTACTGATAATGCTGATCACGGAATTCACAGAAAAGCCAGAACATAAATGTATTCGGTATAAGTTATGTAAAAATGTTGATTAGATTTCGTGGTATAATGAAGAATAGTGTTAGGTTTGCGTAGACGTTGTTTTAAATAGTGAATAACGTAAGGAGAATGAAACCGAGTACGTAGAAATGTGTTTTTACCAAAACCTGGTGGATAAACTGCATTCGGATGGATCCAACTGAAGGGAGTGGGTTATGTTAGATAGGATTTTTTCAGAAGAATCAACAAAGTCAACGAGTTGTTTGCGGTGAGTACCACTGTAGAGGATAAATGTTTTAGAAATCTTGCAAAAAGTATAGTCCTTCGACAACAAATATGGAAAAACGGCTGTTGATCAATACATCCATTAGGAAGCACACAGACCTCTTTAGATCAAGTAAGTAGATGGTATGGAATAAGGAGAGAATTTGAGGATCGGACGTTAACCAGGAACTTTCTGACTTTGGTGAAAACATCAATAACATGAAGTGATTATGTCATGTTACTATCCGAAGTCATCTCCAGATATGTGGAAGAAAGCAGTCGGATTGGGGGTTTCTTATTTGCATGAATGAGGGCGAATTCATTAGAAAGTTTCTCCTATTGTGTTCTTTTTATGTGCAAAAACAAAATATCAATACTACTGTATGTGAGAAGAAACTACTACTGGACTAAAACTAAAGTTTTAAACAGAATAAACGTTATAACAGGGCGACAATTTAGCCATGTATTTGATGCCCAAAACCATGTCATCCACTGAGTTGATTACAGGTGAGTGTTTATCAAGCGTCATGGATGTGAAGTAGAGTGAAAATAAGAACGAGACGAGGATTGCATCCTATGGAATACAGGAACCATTGCTGGGTGGTGGTGTGACTAGAGCACTGAACTGAGTAAATCAGTTGCGATTGACAAAATAAAGAACATTTTGAATTTCAGCCTGTTTGTGGATTTGAAGCAGCGTCTTTCTATCAGTGTTTTCAAATACATCTTTACAATTTAGGATACACATGGAAACACCTTTTAAAACAACTTTTTCTCTAACAAACCACCGCAACTGAACTGGATTCTGAGAGCGAAGTCTGAAACTCCACTTGTTTGTCAGATTCGCAATGTTGTCTACGCCCTAGCAACAGTGTTCAACAGTCTGACTAATCATACCATTTGTTATATACAAAAATTGTACTTGCAAATTCTGACCGGGTCACAGTCGGGGTTTCTCTATTGTCACTGTCATTCGATAAACGAAGACAGGCATATCAGTAGAACGCAATTTGCCCAAATCTGAAATGATTCAGAATGGTTATTTGTGATTGAAAACATTCTTTTTCAGTTACTTGTTCTACTGCGTTAACAAAAGAAGGTACCATGAACTGAACGATAGAAACAGTGACGTCAGTTGCCTTAATCGTTCGTGTACATCTATGAGACATCTCTGACTGGATACGTTTTTTTTTCGGACTCATTATGCATAGCGAGTCAAAACTGAGTTAAGATCAACAAACCAGAGCGCTGTTGTTTTATTATGGGTGATTGATATAATTGATGTGTAACTTCCTTGCTCGTTGTAATCGTTCCTAGATCCAGTCGACTTCGGGTTTCCAGTTTACACTGGTTTTGGGCACGAACTAATGGTTGCGCTGTTTCTTGGTGTTCAACCTAAAACAGGCATTCCAAGACCTTAATGGTTTGGACCGATCAGCTGGAGAGTGTGTGAATGTGGTCCGTTATCACATGAACACCGAGAAACGTTGCACGTATACGGTTTCGTTTTTTGTAGCCACATCCAGTATAGTTCAGGCAATCTGAGGTTGATTTTGTTCAGATGCATCAAAACAATGTAAACAAATAAGACAACCCGTAATATCAAGTTTAAGGGACTATTTGCTGCCCCAACTACGCGTGGAAAAACCAAAAGAATATTCTTCTGGAACCCCCACATAGTATCTATTATTTGTTATTTTAAAATAAGCTTTATTGACATTTGTTTCTTGGGTTTCATAAGTAGGAAATGAGCTGAGGTTGTTGGTAATCAATCCTCAATCATTTTACTATCTGTGACAGGCTTTGTTAGTGGTTCAAATATCGAAATAAACTCGGCTTAACAAGATGTCAGGCAAATTTGGTTTCACAAAACTCAGTCTTCTGTTGTCTCTAAGCATGGGACAACTCCTGAAACATGACGCAATTTCAATGGTATTTCTTCCACTGAACTGGATGTAAAAATTCCCTATACAGTGCCTTGGTGTGGTAGACTACTGGTTGGCCTTTACTAATTTTCAAACCCCCTGTAATCTAACAATTACATTGGTGACATTTTCACAATTTTGAGTCACCGTCAATTACAGGGGGAAAATGAACTCCTGAAAACGCTTGAAAACTTTGAAAAGTGACCTTGTTAACAGTACCTGTGGAAAAGGGTGAAAAGCAGCCTGCTTCGCTATCTTACTGGTGAAACAACTTCCCATAATTTACTGTACACTACGCAGCTATCTTTCAGTCATATTTTCACTACGCGGCTTTAGCAGCAAGGTGTACAAATTACGGTACAATTAAAGACGAATAACCGATAAGTGATTGATTGGTAACCCTGAGGTTGATTAACGTCACCTTCGAAGCACCCAAGGGAAGATGCAAATTGTGCAATTCCACGGCACTTCAGATGAGTTCGAAAAAAAATAACACATCATCAAATGCTTAATAATTGCGCACAGTTCTGCTATCTCGGTCTATGAACTGAGTGGACTTAAAGTTGGATACCAATTATTTCTTATTGTAGCCTTCTTATCCAGTTAGATTTTTCAGCCTGCCTCTTTCTGATATAAGCACTACAACAGAGTTTCTCTTCCATTAGAGCTTGTCAGTAAAACATGTGTTTGTTACAACCAGGATTAGAGCCCCTCCGAAGTTTTCATGAGGCAACCATGTTGACCATTGCATCACTGACCTCAGATTAGACAACCAAAATATCATATGTGAACACTCAAACACACTCGCTTGTGAGTAGTGATCAGATTGCCTGATCGTCTCGAGAGGAGACAATAAATGCCCTGCTAACTCCAATTGATGAACCGTCTACAAGGACTTCTCTGCAAGTTAAAACCATGGAAATCATTAATTTTTCGTGTGACGTTCAGTGTATATGAAAACTAACAGCCCCTACTACTCATCAACAATCAATTCCTCTTTGTTGTTAAGACATGCCTAATTGTTATTTAACTCCCCAGATAGTTTTCAATTTCTGAGTATCAAAGACTAATCTTTGACGCCAAGTCTAGCTATGACGATATTTCTTGATCTTATGTGGTGATATTTTCCATTCATGATAACATTACAACACTTTTCAACTACTTTCTTTGTTCCAATTAAAATTGTTCCTACTATTCGGATCGTTGGAACTTTGCAACTCCATCATTGATTAGAGTTTTGTGATTGCGCGATGATAAGATTATTGTATGAGTTATTCTCCTCTACATAGCTTACATACATGAAACTCTGTTGTTACACATTTCGTCGAAAACTTTGCTAAACGGGATAGATGGTGAAACCGCCACGTCAATTTACTGGCTCAAAATCATTAGCATACAGGTCAATATTCATGTTTTTTCTGGTCATCAGTCGCATATTTACTGCAATTGTTTCCAACCAATTTCAGGTACCCTATCGTCCCAAACTATCGCTGTTGAGTCGAGAGAACAAATTAATTACAGACTGTATCGAAGATTGCTGGGCCGAAGACCCATTGGCTCGTCCATCAATAAAGGTAATGCCCTCTTTGGATTTGACAGCGTTCAAGTAGCCTAAATCTACTCAATTTCACTAATTTGATGTGTGCAAACTCGTGATAACTCACTATTGAACAAACAAAACCAAAGATCTATGCATCCTAATGAGCGCCAAGTTCCACGATCACCAGGTCGTTCTAGATGTTATCCATACAGTACATGGTTATTTTTGACTATACAAGAATTCAACCTTGATTTACTAAGAGATTTTTAACTCAATATGGGTTACATTGTCTATTACTAACACTCAGGCATATGAAATGACTGGTCATTTCATATGAGATTACTATCGGTTTTTAAACCGCTGTCCTTTACAATTCTTCACCGATTAAACAGACTTTGTCTAGCAAACAGAGAGTTCTCCAGTGAAACAGCCGTCACATTACTACTAATCAGGTACATTGGAAGAACCGTCCTATGGCCCTCCAGTGTGCTGCCACTCTGAAGCAAGTAGTCATCTCTCACATCTATCGACCCCGTAAACACATCTTTGTAGCAGCAATCTTGCGGGGCTGTTTCATCATAACGCCGCTTTAAAGACCAGACACCAATGAAAGCCACCATTTCAGGTCTTGTGTGTTCTGTTTCCTGTGCAACAGAACACGTTTGTCTGGATCAATCAAGCAGTATTTCCAAACCAGTATTAAGGCCAGTTACTGAAAAACAATCCCAACCTTGATCGTCGTATACATCACCTGCGCTGACCAGCGCACAGATGTCGTCATCGACTATGAGCTCACTCTGCACTCCGAAGTACATAAGCGGACTGCTTAGGCTGCGCCAACTACCGGTCAATAATTGTCATCCTTGTACCGAACGAGAGAGGAGCTTCAAGCTTGAGAACGTATTAGCACATGTATTAGCTTCCCATACACTAACGCTTTGTGTCTCACCAATTACATTATTTCTCATTCAAGGTGTTTGAGTTTTGGGATACCTACGAATCAAGCGACTGGTGTCTTACCGGTTTCAATAGTGATGAAGACAGGCATAACAAACTGCTTGCCCTCATCTTCGTGTTACCTGCCATGTTACCTGACTGCTGATCCCAGGGCTATTTTTGTACCAGGTTCATCAATGGATTTAATGTTGTCTATGAACACTTGATTGATTTGTAGGAATATAGGTCACCTCAGATGATATTTTGAAAACCACCAACTGGTGTCTCTCTTCCAACTCTCTTAATTTTGACAATCCCCAAGATGAGTACACTGATACGCAGAAGGAATTTTGCTGGATGGAATTTATCTCCGACCATTTTCACTTGTTAGATCAAGGTAAGAGTGAGACCGCTTTAATACAATTGGTGTATATCCAGACATCTAAAAACAGATCAAACAGAAGCATAGGTCAGTGCACGACTTAACATTTACCAAAGTGGTGCATCGCTTTACGAATGCGGTTAAACAAACAAACACAACACACAACGAGAAAACATCACCATCGATCGCTCGGGTCATCCTATTGAAGTGAATAGTGTATTTGTTATGTATATACTTAGAATCAGCCCGAATTCGCCCTTGCACGCTAGGTTCATCTCGTGAAGACCGTTTGGACCTGTGACTTGTTTAGATGACTTGCTCACTTGCTAGTCTATAGTCTGCTGTATCTAGACCACGTGTTCTTATTGTACAGATGAGAAAGTATGAGAAAATGTTGTTGTTATTAACAGGACAAATCCGTCGATCGGTTTGCACCGTACTTCGTCTGTTATCATCATGACTCATGTTCCGAATTAGACCAAAGAATTTGACTAAGGAATTTTTCTTTAAATCAAGAAACACAATTGACAAGTAGACGTTATCAAAACCGCTTGTTCTTGATCAGTTTAATAAATGGTCTGAAAGTGGTTGATAAAGTACGAGAGCCTTCAATCGAGATGGTTCGAATATGAATTACAACGCAAGGTTTTCAAGAGATACTCCGATCAACAAATACGTCCAGTACTCATCCTTTCGGAAACCCTCTGAAGGCATCCGTAAAATTGGTATATTTTGAAGATCAACTTACACATTTCGAACTGAACACTAACTCACTTGTTCAAAGCCTTCGCATTTAGATAAGATCACTTCGATAGGAAGTAGTTGACTGAAGTTTCGCTCTCAAAAGAACTCACTGGTGATAAACTTCCTCGTCCGGACCAAAATTCACACTCCCGCCCTAGTGCTTGTGTGACATGCACGTTAATCGCAACGTTAACACAATTTTCATTAGTAACTAAAAACCCACCCGTAGATAGAGTGTACTGTACCAAAAGAAGCGGATTTGATTATCACAAATAGCAGTTTATTTTGACTGCTTGATCATCACACCTTTTTCGTTGGGCAGCGGTTGGTTTATATTTCACTTCAGATTCTGGTCCGACTAAACTGATGCCTGTACTTTTTCGCAAATTGAACCGGTTTCTGCGTGGCCTTCACAGAGTCCGGTAGACTAAAGGGTTAGTTCGTAGATGTGTCCACATGTTTCCTTCCACGCTCCTTGAGCTGTCACTCATACAGTCGCTCATTTATGCCAAGGAGGATGTGCTTCCATTAATTACTTCGCTTTCTGGCTCACAGTACTACAGTCTCATCTCTCCTGGATACAAGTGTTTAGGGGCTGATGACTAGGCTTACTTGAGGGTTTGTCTGTAGTGCCCATTCTGTGAATTGAGATAGATTGCTTGACAGTTAAAACTGTACTACCCTGCATTTTACCTAAGTGCGAATGTTTTATCTGTCCAGGTCATCATGGTCTGGGTTAACAATGAATGATTAGATCAGACACTAACTAGTATAGTAATTAGGCAGCGATTGGACGACGGATGAAAATCGACATGTGTGTTGAATTGCGAATGGTGAATCCTTAGAGTGGCAAGATTGTTATTATGGAATTTTCTCATGTACGGGTACAGTTATAAGATGTGAGTCACATATTGTTCACATACCATGAGTGATCTGTATTTTTGATGTAACACAAGAACATTGATTCAGCTGAGAGAGACAAGGCAATGGCACCAACACTGTGTAGCAACCAAGACTCTGTAGACATGTTAGGTCGGTTGTTTTCAGCAGAATGGACTCCAGAATTTGATACCCAAAGGACTGGTGATAGAGTAGATGAAGTAAAGCTGGTAACGTTCAGTCTATCTGCAAAATCGAATCATAACAATTGTGGTGTGTCGGTTTGATAGTGAGCATCACCAGCGATAAAATTAGTGTTGAAATTCGTGAACTGCAAACTGGACTAGAGCCCACACTCCTATTGGGGTCTCACTAGTGTCATGAATTCCCGAAGAAGGTCCATGGGACTGGACAAAGATGATCCCTATGTGGGATTGTCCCATTTTTGGAAAGATTCTGTGGAGTGGACTAACTAGAGCAAAACCCACCACAATCTGTTTCTTTGTGTTTTAGAAACTTAACGTTTTACATTCAATGTGAATTGTAACGGTGCTGGGATAAATTTGATTCGAAAATGCTTTTATGGAATTGCCTAGAACATAATGTATGGTTGTCTGTTCCCTAACCGTGACGTCCACTGGAATAAAGTTTCGTGCACTGTGGACAGTTGACTAAGTGTGCACATCTAACACAGTGTGAACTTTATTGAATTTTTTGACCTCTTCAGTGTAAGATATACCGATTTTGTAAAAAGTGCAGATTTGAAAGACAATGAAAACTGTCATAATCAGGTTTTGTTCTTGTAGTAAGTGATATTTTCACCTCCAAATCAGATAAACTGTCTGAAGCAACAGTCTTTTCATTGTTTCGGGTGACCACTCATTACCAAACTAAATTTTATGTAATTGGAAGGACGGGTTAATTAAAAAAATTGGTTGTAATAATTACAGAGAAAGTAGGTTGCTGGCCAGTCAGCTGGCGGTGATTTGAGTGATCTCGTACGTTAACAAGTCATAGGCATACACTGTACAGACAGACAGCGTTAGTTATTATTTCTTTCTTTGAGGTCTCAGACCCCTAAGTAGTCTGGTAGACCAGTTGGGCCAATAACTTTTCATTTGGGTTACCGATAGATGAGTGATTTATCCGTTGATTTATTGATTCGTGTGTCCTACTCCACAAGATGCAGCTGTCAGCTGTTTTCTTGTCGGGTTTGTTGCTAAAAGATGTGCTTTTTCCAGGTCTTCTACACAACTATCACTTTTCAGCAGAACCATTCTTGGGTATTTTTCAAGATACTTTTCTGTCTTTCATCCCACTGTGTTGTAGTAAATATCCCCACCTCAGGACTAATTTGGCTCAGTCCACCCCCTTAATTCGGATCATCCTAGATGTGTTTCTACATCCTGAAGTAACTTCGAGTAGGTAGCATGTCTATGTACACAAGTGTGTGTGGTAATTTGTGTTTGATACGATTTCCACATAGGCAAAGCTGTTACCCGCAAAGTAATTACAAAGTGGGGACTGTATTTTATTGAAACAATTTTTGTGGCAAAATTAGATGAATAGGTCACAGACAGCTTACCACCCAGTGCGTCTAACAAAAACATTTAGCTACATCTCATCAGGTGCGGACCGAAGGCTGCGAATTTGTATACACTGAAGCTCAACGAGTGATGTGAATCCAAGATGACAAAAACGATAACAGCAAAACCCAAACACGCATACACACAACGCAAACTAGTCAACAAGCTACCTAGTGTTGTCGAAAATTTTTTGTGTACAGTAGAGTAATTTCCGCTTTTCAGTGGTTGCAACCTTAACGACCGACATAAATGTGTGATTTTCGGTTGAAACGCACAATCAAAGGCTCGCCACAGGTTACTTTTAGGCTGATGTGACAGTATGTGTCGATGTGTCAATAACAGATTTTTTCTGCTCTCTCACGACAGTGTTAGTGACATGGTTTTCACAAGCGCATAACCAACCTAAACAAAGGCGTGTTCGTTGACCAGACTTGACTATTGCCTCGTTGTTCTGCCTATATAATGTGACTGACACGTGCACGATAGTGTATACAGGATGTGAGGTGTGGCATTGAGCGGTACGGTTGCTTTCAACGGTAGTGTTCGAATTCAGGTGATTTTTTGTTACATGCTAATTTGGCTGCTATGGAGATACCTACCATGAATGTTTTGGGACAAGGCACAACACTGATAACTGTTTATCAATTAAACAAACAGTGAATGTCATTAACATAATCCACCAAGTGACTGTAATCATTTCGATGTCATTTGCGTCTTTCGACCCAGTTTTCTTTCACTTGCTAAAATATATGCGTTTGTTTAAGGCTGTAGATTCATTTCTTGTGTTAGCTAAGTGCACATTCTTTACTCAAATTAATTTGATCCACTTCTACTCATATAAGCATTTATCAGCTGACCATCTTCCAAGACTAACTGACGATGAGATCGAAATTACTCACAATACGATTGTTGAAATTAGTGAAGCCATACGTATTATTGGAAGTCTGCAAAACTTATGTAAACATGTAATTGTGCTAGACGACATTAATGGACAATGTTTAGGTGAAAAAGTATATGAATAATGGTGTTTGGTTTGTTTCATATGGAATAAATGGGGAAAAGCATTATTGGGGCATGATAATCAAGCGTAGAAAGCGCCTACTTCAACAGGTACTGCTTTTCCAACATTGATGTTAAAAGGCGCACATGACTTCAAATTTCGGAATTCGAGTTAATATAAAAGGCACAGGTATCATGCTCTTGTCTAATCATCTGCCGGTTATATCGTTAAGGTGGAACTACTCTGAAACCGAATCACCGTTGCTTACGTTCCAGGCAACTCATATGGTATCGCAGCATCAGCAAGTGAACTCAAAGACAGTAATACAGAATAAGCTTGAAGACATCAAACGAAGACCACTTTTTATGTACTGATGGTACAGGGGAATTAAACTATTGTAAACAAGGTTTCTAAGTGAAACAGTGAAAAAAGCTTTGTAATGCGTTTTGTGGCCTTATTTTGTATCTTCTCAACCAAATGGAGTTCCTTCATAATGATTAGTCGGGAAAATGACGGTGTGCGAATAACTGAACACAAAGACAACGGTTTCTAGTTACAAGATCCCGAACGACCGGTTTAGTACCACAGTGGTTATGTTGGTTTTCTATGCCATTAAGACAAAGCTGTAAAAATGCTTGAAATCTTCCAAGTCAGTCGTTCTCGGGTATCATTTGCGCATGATATTATCCAGTTGCTTGTCCCCTGAAGTGTGTTTGGCATGAGGACAGTGACTAATATGTATTAGTCTAAAGTTAGAGCAGCTAAATAGAATTTGGCACTTTCTGGTCCAGCGACACACACTGTCAGGTTCATTTTAAGATTCCGCCCATTTACTAATACCAACCGTTGTTCAGCACACTTTCCAGTCGTTTGAGTATAGTAATACCTAGCAAATTACTAGTTGTGATATTTTGAAGACGAACAATAGTGACAACAGAATAATTAGAATGAAACCCTGAAGTAAGCAGTACTTTGTAGACTGTCAGTTGGACGGTATGCCATCAGCCCTTGTATAAAGTTAGTGGACAACCAGTATTTGCTATATTCGTCACTTGATTTAGGCTTGAGAATAGTCAAAGTGACTTACATAAGACTTGCATATGTTCTATTTTCCTTCACGTCAGCAAATTTCATCACGCCTTCGTCCCAAGAGCAAAGGTCAACACTCGAATATCATGGATCACATGATGTCACTGATGGAAGATTATGCACAAGAGCTGGAGAAGTTGGTTTCACAACGATCAAAAGAACTAATGGAGGAAAAGCGACGGACAGAACAGCTGTTGTATCAAATGCTCCCCGTACCCGTGGCGGAGCAGTTGAAACGAGGCAAAATGGCGAGTCATTAGATAATCGGCTTTATGCATGTCAACCTAACCGGTGAATCCAAAATATCGGAACACGCTGGTAGTAGTTATATAGTCATCCTGTTAGGATCCATAGTGTATATCCCTGATTACATGTACTTTCGTGAGGTAATCGACGCGGTATTTCCAGTGTTCACCTACTCTATAAGACACTGTGATCATCTCGGAAACAAATTGATTTATCTCTCATAAAACTAGGTACTTGCTTATGGTCATCTTCACTTTACCATGCCTGGTTCTGTCACCTCACAGACATGTTATGTTTGTATGATGAAGCATTCTGTGGTACAAGAGAGTGAGTAAGTTGGATTTGGTGTACCTGGTTGAAAATCCTTCTGGTATATTGAAATCCTCGATTTTCACTGCTAATCCTCTGAGTCCAGCGCTTACAGCAACCGAACAACAGTCATATTCATACTTTTAGAGAAAACCTCCCACTAACATTTTCTGTGACTCAATAAATCAAGGTGAGTTTTGAGCAATGCAAGGGATACGTGTGAGGCATTTCACATTTGTACGTCTCTGATAGTATTTACCTACTATATGCGAGCAGATGGGGGTGATTTTCAACTTCGGTTAGGTGAAATGAATAGACAGTATGACATTGTTTTGTTGAACACTCAGAGACGTGTAGCCCAGTGTCAATGGCAAACTCAAAACGAAATTGGATCCACAATCCCACAGCAATGTTAAACCGGTTGGTGATACGTGAAATAAGCATACATCAATCGATAGTGGTTTATAGAAACAAGCAAAACAGATGCAATAAAACAGGGAGGCTCCAGGATCACAATCAAGAATAGTGACATTTAGTTGCTAGAACCCAGCGATGAACGAAGTTCGACAAGCGGTCATGCTTAAGATCAGTGAACTGGTCAATGGATTGCGTGATTAGTAAGTTTCACCACTGAAAACAATGACAAGACTGATTAGGACAAAAACAGTTAGGCTGACCAAGCAGAACAAATAAAGAGGGTAGGACTAACGACAGTAGGTCCAAAAAAATACGAGTAAGTGAGGGTTAAGTAGACAGATAGGACAAAATGGAGATGCTGAAAATTCGACGCGCAAATGCGTTAAGTAGATCTTAACACGAACAACGGGAGTAAGTCTTCGGGCGATTTATGTGAACACCAGTGGCGTTGATGGGTTTCAGCTCGAACAGTTCGAGAATTTTTGCCGGGACAGTCGATCGTCTAGTTCACTCAGTGGATTCCGTATAAGACACTGGGAAGGATGTGTAACAGAGTCCGAATGTGAATTTCCTGTGCTCTTGATTTAGCCTCGTAGCTCCGCTGGTAGAACGCTTGTTGCGGTTGGGCACGTCGTTTCTGTCGCTAGTTCAAATCCGGCCGAAGCTCTCCTTTTTCACCAGTGCATCTCCTCTAAAGCAAATCTGTCAAACGACTTATTAGAAATAAGAAAACAACACTAAAAGATGAACCACCTTCCATATACGCCTAGCTGGTGGTCAGTCAGGTTTGCCCCCCAGTTTCACTCCATCGTCTGTACTTAGTGTGCGTTAGCCTTGTGTAGGTTTTACTCTAGCACTATTACAGAACAACCGTTTTCCTTGGCAAATTGTAAGTTATCTGAGTGGCTTGTTCACACGGTGTTGCTTCAGTCACGAACGCTTCACGCTGCGTCCCTGATTCTCTATGACTCTAGCTCTGCGTACTTATTTGCCCATGTAACTTAGTGGACAATTCCGCGTTGCTACCGATGGCTAGTAATCCGACTGTGCTGGACTTGTTCAGTTTCATTATCACAACAATGTTGGTGAAACTCTTTTTAAGAATTGAATCATATCAGTCACTTGATTTGTTTTCCTGGACCAGTATTCCCTTATTCTTGTACACAATACAAATGATGAATCAACAGCCATGTCATAATCAATAGGTGAAACAGGTGAAGTGGGGGAAGAAACGACAGATTCCAACTGTACCTGAAATTCATAATGCCCGACAAAAACAATGGGCAATGATTCTCGATAGAGAAGGGTTTGGGGGGATAGAGAACATCATTTCTGGAAGAATTTGGAAAAGGGGAAGGTGACAGAATGATGCACTTGGCGACCTAAACGGCTATAGTAATAATAACAGTATTAAAGTCTGGGCAATCACAAAGGCGTACATAGTAAAAGATGAGGAATATGTACCGTTTTTGGTACATTCGAAACATAAGAAGAATGAGTGTGATAGTGAACCGGAATGTTAGTTGTGTCTGATAAATTTGGACCCAATCAACCTTCGTGATCCTCAATCTGTGCAAGCCGAATATATATGCACTAATTTAATTTCAGGATGGTAAATCAGTTTGCTTGCTAAAAGCGATTGCATTGTAAATATGCGACAATCGATTTTGGGTGGTTACTGGACAAACCTGGAAAAAATATCTCACTGCAATTTCCTCCGCGAACAGCTGCTGAATGCAATCTACTTATCTAGAGCGGACACTGTGTCTGGAGGCATCAACCAAGTGTCATGCCTCTAGATGTGAGGTTTTGCAATAACAAATTTAAAGACTAAAGCTATGTACAGATCGTTTTTTAAGCAAAGGGACGTTACAACTGAGTACTGCAAATAATAAGGTGCGATGTCTTGTCAATTGCCTACACTGCCTCTTAGGAAGCATTAGTAGGGAGGGCAACTGTACGTCACTGTGGACAGTATTGATAGTGTCAGTCTTCTGAGAAGAAGTAAGCCAACGCTGGAGAGGATGATAGAAGACGAGCATTAGGGCAATCAAGGTTGGAAAAATTTGGCAAACGCGGGAGAAACTGTGTGAGGAGGTTTTATTAGTCAGTGCTTAAATGAGTTTTAAAAGAGCAGCTCCAACCACCAGCATCTTGATGACATAAAGTGAGAAAGAACAATGAAAAGCCTAAGCTGTAAGTGAAGCACACATTTGGAAGTTAGGGCACGATATTTCGTGGTTGTTACAGCGATATAAAATGATCTGACCGCCGTGCTGATTATCGTTCTATCCCGTCCTCTAACTGAAAAAGTGTCGCGCTTTAACTGGGATGACGTCAAAGCTTTTAACTGACTCAAGTGTGTACGAAATAATGGACGGTTTTTGCAAGACCCTTCTTGTTTTGCCACTCATAGCCTGATTATGATCAGTATATAATGTACCTATGTTTTGTCCTGGGTACGAACCTTAATTTGATGAATTGTATTCTCGTTTTAAACGAAAATGGTCAATATTTGAATAGAGTAACCAGAAGAAGTTGGCCAGTTGGTTTTCTTTGGGGAGATGTATCGAACATTCTGTTCTTACAAAAGTATGTACCTAAGCTCAAACACGTGAACTGAGACTGCCAGAGCGGAAGGTACGCATACAAGGACTGGACAGATGTGAACTTGTAACACCTCAATAGTGTGTGTAGTGCAACGGATACGGTTAATGATTTCGTCGATAATTCAACCGTACAGACAGTCTCAGTAAGATAACCGTGAAGGATACACACTACCAACTACCGCCACCGTTAAACAGGGCTGAAGTTGATTGTAAGTGGCTTCGTTCCGCCGGTCACCACGTTATGTCAGAACTAACACACTAATCTAAGGCTAGACAAGAATGTGTTTGTAGTTGTTGGGCTAACTGTGGAGAAGAAAAGAGGCTATTAACAGTAAGACTGCAGTCTGTACAATGTCAACAGCATGCAGACGTCGCCAGAATAGGCGTTAGTCTTCCATTTGAGAGTGTGCATGTGATACAGTCCAATGTTGTGTGGAAAATGGTAAATTTGCCGGCACATAGTTGTGCCATTGGAGGTAAATCTTACAACCAAACCCATCATAAAGACACGCTTGATCACGTTCCTCGGTGTTCTATATTTCTTTTGCGAGTTTGTCGGAATTGTGTTCCATCTTGTCTTCTTCCATTACAACTATAGTGGCACCGTTGTCAGCCACATGAACTAATTACCACGTTATGTATATTTATACGCATATGTATATACGTATACACAAATATACACTTGTCAGTCTCACAGACACGAGGGTCGGCATCCACACTCCATTTAGGACAAAGACTGCACTATTGATGAGCTTCAGTGAGAGTGGAACTTGAGTCTAGTGTTTCCATACGGGTTGAAAGACTCATGTAAATGCTACGATTGCGATCAAAGGTGGTCTGTGTTGAGTTTAAAAGAATCAAAATAACCAAGCTCCAATCCTTAATATACGTTGAAAACTGTTTGAACCTGTAACCTCTAAACATTCCTGGTTTTACTGGAAGCGCTAGTAGATGACACCCAACTTGTAGTGTCACGAAACCCATAATCTAAATTGTACACAGAATGAAACCTTACTTGGCGTTTGTGATTTTCCAGACCAACCAGAAGTACTTTCCAGCTTAATCGATACGTAAGCTATAAGACTGCAAAATTTCTTCTGTGTTCAAAAACAAATTATGTTTCTAATTGGTCGATAGACTTTAAACTTTCTGTCTCATCCGACCTTAACTTCTTCTAATTTTTTAACCTGGCTCTCAGGGTCATTGCGTTTTTCGATTGAACTCAATCGTATGTTCACATGCGATGACAATATGCTTCATACCACTCCAGATTTACATCTGCATTAGACCTTCATCCGATTCACAAAAAATCCAAACATATGTAATTTAAAAAATTGTTCATCAACTACCACAACGTCCCCATATCACACTCACTCAGGTCGAGCCGGAAGCGTTTGACAATGTGACAATCTTCTTCAGTGATATTTGCGGGTTTACGGAGTGGTCTTCTCAATCCAGTCCGTTTGAAATAGTCAACTTGTTGAATGAACTTTACACGCGTTTTGACTCTGTGCTCTCCTTCTACGATGTTTACAAAGTGGAAACAATTGGCGATGCTTACATGGTTGTCAGTGGGCTGCCTGAAAGAAACGGTAAGTATTCATAAAAATGACGGCGTTTCGTGGTCGCTACAAACGGTTACGTAAACATATGTTACAATGTTTACTGTTTGTCTGGCCCTTTTGGGTGATTGGTTGGTTAAGTGGTTAAGGATTTATAGTTTTTTTACAGGAGGGAGAGTGATGTCTGTTTGTATCCTTCTGTCTCTGTATGTCACTTGGTAAATACTGTGTTGTGGACGTAAAAAGATGGGGATTAGGTGTAAACAAAAATAAACTTCAGTGCAACTACTAGCGGGCAGTAATACTGGTAATGAACAGTGAAGTACATTGAAATAAATTTCCATCAGATACGCACATTAGGTGCTTTGTGGTTCTGACCTATTAGGGTGAACAGGAAAAATGTAGTGCCAGTTATCCTACATATATGTGTCTATAAGGTGACACTTTCACACTCAACCGCTTCAATCCTGACCATGGAGTTGTACGGTGCATTCTAATGTGAACGGATTATAACCGTGAAGCATTGCTGTCTTCAGGGTAATATGTCTATCTCATTACTCGATTTCAACGAGTGACCTCTCAAACACTTATCGTTGTTTACCAGGAGGTCAGTGGATGGCCTGGGGTATGCAGTATCTCACAAATGTAGATCTGGTTTCCGAAGCATTGATGTAATTTTGATGGTTACTGTGGATAGAGGAGTTTCCTGAGCCCCACAGGTCTTCTAATGGTTCGTTTCTAAGCATTTTCAGTAAATGCCACGTATCTGTTAAGATAAGGACTACAAGACTATGTTTCTTTTCAGGTGTGAGTGAATTGTAGGAGCAAGTGCGGTGGTAGACTGATTGATTATCGCGGATTTCTGTTGTCACTTGATCGCATGTTCATCTTGAACGTGAAAACGCATGCTGTCATGCATCAAGAAGAAGTCTGACTGACGTTTATTGTGGACTCTGTACATCATATAGACCACATCCTCTGCTACATCAGATGTTTCCACCTGGGTGATTTGTTGAAAGTTTTATTCAAACGTTAGAAACTTTCAACTTTAGATGCTACTGTAGTGAGGATAGACGGTCGCACCATACTACTCACGCAAATATTCAGTAGCAGCATGGATCGAAATGATCGCGAGATAAATACGGGAGAGATACGGGAAGGATCGTTGGAAGGCAGAATGACATTTAATGGCTTTCGCCACATGACAGAACTGAGACAGAAGAGTTTAGTATGCAAATGAGTGTTTTTGTTCCTAGTCCCGTTGAGACGCTTAAGTGGTGTATTGATTACTTCAATAAAACAATCTCTGTGTCATCCGCCTTCTGGATTCACAACACTACGTTTAAAAGATTAAAAATGATGAGGGATGACCGTAGCGTTGCGATCAGGTTTTACGGCAGAGACCGCCCTGTGTTATTTAACCATAGAAGCGAATCAGGCAAAATACTGTAAACTACAGACAGCGTCTCACAGACCAAAATTTTGATGCATCCTCACCCGCCAGTTTTTGCGGCTCCTGCTGTTGGTCGCCTCAATGAGATCATTTGGATGCAACTTGAAGTTATCTACTTAGCACCCAACATGCGGACTGTGGGAAACGCAAATCGTGCAGTAGTGACGATAAAGTTTGTTATATTACAACGCTGGTTCGGACCCAAAACACACTGAATTTTTTTATGGTCCTAAAGAACTACAGTTAATATGTGCTTTTGACAACAGCCGCCTGATTACTGACTTGGCCAAGTTTTATTGTGTATATCATCAGAAAAACGTTTGGTTAGCGCCCAAGGAAAGGTTTCACACCACCTAAATCTAATGATGAATATGAAGAAGAAGCGATGGTTGATGTGTGAATCAGTTGTTACTTGCCTGCAGTTCCTGTAACTGAAATCGTAGTTAAGAGCGAATTTCATAATGTATAAACGGTAGTATCATTCTTGTTTCTTATAAACAAAACAACATTGGGAAAATTTGGATGGATTTGCTAATTCTAGTAAACCGCGACATATGTAAACTATTCTTAAACGTAGAATCTCCCTGTGCACCTTGTTATTCCCGATGGTGGTGCGCGTATTTGCATTTCCGCGTTCAGTTGACTCAGCCACAGTTGTGGCCGTCATGAATTGAGCCGGTGGCGGTTTGTCACACCAACCAATATGTGATTGATAAAGTTCGTGATAGATTTTATCAAAAGATGCCACAATGCTTATTCATCTGTGATGCATTCTACTAGTTCACTCAAGGGGCAAACCTTATAAATTTGTAGCGAAATGGTATTTATGGGCAGTGTTGCAGGGGTTTCTGAACTTCGATGAGGAATTTGGAACGTCTTTCAAGTTGTACATCACTCATATATGATTGCAGTCCGCGCATTCGGATAGACTTTCCAGCCAGCTTCTTTCGTGATCAAGCGCGAGTAAATTTTGGATGTTGAACTTGACATTAACCAAATCCTCGGCTACTCATCAACAATACGTTAAAATTTGTTTCATTAAACCTCGCTCACATCTTGATTGGTAACTTTGATGTCTCCACTGAGTAACATCACATCATTCGCTCTCTTCTTCCAAGTTTGCAATGTATGTCTTCCACTAAGCTAAAATCCGTTTGCCTCCACACTGTACTTAGAAAACCACGCCGGTGAGATTGCCAGCATGTCACTCCATCTGTTACAAGAAATCAAACAAAATTTCAGTCTTGCACTTCGCATCGGTATCCATTCTGGCCCGTGTGCAGCCGGTGTTGTTGGTACACGAATGCCACGTTACTGCCTGTTTGGAGACACAGGTGAGTTGTTCGATAAATGTGCTATTCTCCTATATACGCGTGAAAGTTATTTACGAAATTCATAGTAGAAGCTCCCAAGAATGTCTATTTGTGTGGTTGTTTGTTACTCACTGAAAACGACATGCTTTGATTGAGAGTGAAGCAAAAAAACATGATTACTCATTATGACCTGTGAACTTAAGAATCCAGTTGGGTAAACAAACTGATTTTCAATGATTTTTCAGCAGGTTGATTACATTCCTATATTGGTCCACGATGATAGGATGAGAACGAAAGCTACCTACTGGATGTATACGAACCACTTAGACAAACTTTATCACCGATCGACTTCGTTAACCTTCGTACTGTCCTCGTCACAAATCGCATTGGTTTAACTTTCGATAGGGACGTCACATGAGATTACAAAATCACGTGCTATGCTGTCAAAGTACAGTGCCCTACAGGAATAATAACTTGAGAAAACACGTCATATCTTACAAATGTCTGGTTTGCATTGTGTCTCTCCTGACAATCTAGACCTAAATAGTTAATCTTGGTCGGAAGGCTCCGACCGAACGTGAACGGTGATAGGTATAATAGAACTAAATCTCCTATTACCAATCAGTAATCTAAAATATTGCGCGGGAATTTTGTAGAGATTTGACGTTTCCAAATGATACAGAAATCCTGATCGTGAGCTCATTTATCGCGGCTAACAATCAGCCAACGTGGACAACCTGACCATTGCACACAAGCGAAAGCGGTTGAAGATTCAGACAAGACAATTCAGTCGTGACTAATGTGAATTCAGTAGTGCGATTAACAACGTGGTCTTATTGAGAAAGCGAAGCTCGTGTTCGAATCCTGACCTTGTCAGTCTGCGTATTACTGATGAGCTCTAACAAGTGGAAAATTCGAATCTACCGTTCTTTTCGAAAAATTCTGACTATCTGTGCTACATTAATGAGGAAGCTACGACCAGTTGTAAGGGGCGTTCAAATTCAAATCACACAGTTAAGTGGTACTCACCCTGCTGACTAATCAAGGGAACCAGTTTAGAGGTTATATTGTCTCATCGGGAAAAAGTAAGTTTTTTCATACAGCTAACTGAAAGTTTTCGATAAGGCTGCTCGTAAATTGTGTTTACAATTGGTGCTGTAACAGATGAACATGCTATTTGTGCGGAGAGTTCATTGGTTCAACAAATGGCTCTCTATGTGGTAGTAACAAGATGTGTACTAGTGCAGAATAAGACACCGAATTGTGGCCCGTGATTTGGTCACAGACAAATCAATGCACGTACTTTCTACTGTCGTTTGAATTAATAAGCATGAGAGCAATGGTTGTGATGATGATGGTAGCGAAGAGGAGGCCCGAACAGACAACTCACGTGATGCTATCCATAGTGTTCTCTAGTTCGTCACTTACTAAGGGATGAACTATAAGTACGCAATAGATCCGAATCACAAAATTAACTTGAAGTGACCAGTATATCCTTCTTAATTTGACGAGGATGAAAATGTTTCATGGTCCTGTGTTCCTTCGAGTTCAATTTCAGCCGGTCACCAAATGACAGATTGGGTTTTTGTATGAATCCGTCAGATAGAGGTAACGTGAATTTAGTGTGATCTGGCAACCTTCCTGTGTTCACCCCGCCACCAAACTTTAACTGTCGAGTTGTTGGCAAGTCACACCAATGTAAATGCCTGTTTGGGATCAAATTCTGTGGGTTTTCCAAACAGACATGATACACCGCAAGACTAGTCAAATAGACTTTATGTCAATTCGTCCTATCCCATACTCACACGCCGCCCTTAGCCAACCTTGTTTGTATTCACGGTCCTACCACTCTACCATGAAATGTCCCAACAATGTTGGTGCACGTACTCCGCAGACTGCTGATCTCTGAATGAATATTCTTGAATACACGGTATCACTCAAATTAATCCGGCTGTACTCATTATCACATTAACCGTGTGACGGATCACCCAACCTTAACGGTTTGAGTGGATTAGATCCAAAATAAGTCTTTATTTAGAACAAGGTCTGCATTGTCTGATACTTAATGAACAAAGCTCAGGTTCGTAGAACGAGGGTCACGTCTATGCCTAAATAACTTAAACAAAAATCCAACCTTTTGTGTTAAACTACTGGCCATAGAAGGGATAGTGTATAAAAGCTTGGACGTAGAATCCTGAAGTTCTAGTCTAATTGTGAAACGGCCTCAATCTAAACGCCGTGTATGGCAAGTGTACGAACATGAAATTTACCAACTGGGGATAACAAATCCACTAACAGTATCAGTGGTTTCAAACAAATATATGTCCATTCGAGAAATGACTGGGTTTGGGAAGCAATCCACAATAAAAGTTCAGTTTTCAATAAAATACCTCTGATAGTTGTTTCTGCGGAGTTTAATAAAAATAGCCCACGTTGAAGTCATGGAAACACATTCATTATCAACATTTATTCATCAACTTGGACAAAAATCTTCTAGCCCAATAAACATTGTGTTATTTTGACCGTAAAATCACTATTTGCTTGGCAGTCAGTCACAGCAATCGCACTGTACTATCTGTTGCTTAAACCGGCTTTGTTTTGGCGAATAAATGTCCTCTTTTCAGAAGGAAAGGGCAATATTTTCTCCACAGTTTATAACATTTTGCACGGTTATCAACCTGCTCCTGAGAGATAAGATGGCTTGCTCACCTCATTTTTGAGCATATTAAGCCTTATTATGAATTTGACAGCAATTTTTCGAAAAAGCGTTGCGAAAAATCCCTGCATAAGAAAATGACTGCTCACCAAACCTTTGGGTACAACGATTTTTAGGGAAAGTATCTCCTATTAGATTACACGGCCAACCTCTGAATCGTAGTTCTGTAAAGGTAGGCGACCACCTACTCCACCAGTTGTTCTCCAACACATTAATTACGACAGGTGACTGAAGTTTCTAGGAAATCAAAGACCTCAATGGTTGTTTCGGATGAGCCACAGCTGTTGTGATCGTTTTTAACGCTGACATCTCTGTATTTCTGGCACATTGAAATGTCTGCAGATTTTCCATAAGTTCGCGGTCAGAACTTCATAGACACCTATCCGAAACCTTGTGTATCCGGAGAAGTAGCCGCACTTCCGTTTCATACAATTTGTGATCTGGGACGCTAGGGTACGGAGAAAGTATAGCTCCTTTCTTGCTCAGAGAAGTGAAACAGTGCCCCATTTTCTAACCACAAGAGTTGGTGCTTGACGTATTTTTGTTTCTTTCAAAGACGGTACAACAGACCCGTTCATACTGCATTCCTATCGTTGATGAGGCAAACGAAAAGCGGTTGTCGAGTAAAGTAAACCTCATTTTTGGATCACTGTAGGCAATTCTGAACCTTCTATTGGTTCGGTAGGTTGATTTCATTTATTGTCTTTTGTATCAACTATGGATTTCTGTCTAGAATAAGTTATATGGCTGTCCTGACGTGACCTAAGGTTCACTATTTTCCGCACTGAATTCTAGTAGTGTTTGCATTTTCATCCTCTTTCTTAATACTATCACTCATTTTTTTATACAAATTCTCCAACGTTTTCCAGCCTCCTGAACTCATGTTTGATAGACTATGCACAACTGTAGAGTTTCTTGATGATCCATGGAATGTCCAACTCTTACACAGTTCACTTTTTCAAATAGATGCGTTCATGTCCACATGGACGGAACAGATGTAAAATGAACAACATAGAGTTCGAGCATGTGGCAATATGTTCTCTTCCAAGGCGTAAGCAAAGCAGCCTGTTAAACGTAACTTTGTTTGAGCATTGCAGTATACTGGGTTCTCGAATAACCTTTCGTCTGCGTTGGTGGATAGCTTTAGTTCGGTGCTTCTGTTGGATAACACCATATCATCCTGGAGGTGTAGTGTAATCTTCCTACTAAACATACGTTAGGATCGGTCCCTATATTAGAGATCATCCGGACGATGTGTCCCATCTTGGTCCTAGAACTGATGCATTGACCAGTCATGTGTATTAGGTCACGGTGTTTACCAATTCATTTAGTATCATATAGCCGGATTGTCACAGCTGATTTCAGAATTAGGGACATGTTGACTGTATATTGTTTTAGGTTTGCTTTGAATTCCACAATTGGTAGTATATGTCATACTTCTTTTACCATATTCAACTTATAAATCGCAGAGTAACATGCTTCTAGGAATTTTGTCTGATTTCCGTTCACATATCATCTCCATATTTACCCTAGTCAACACTACACATCGTATGGAAAGTAACGGAGCACCTTGTCGCATTCATTGTTCTGAACAATGCAAAACGGAGTTGGATCATCTGGGAACCTACATGCTGGAAGAACGAGGCTTGATTGCAGTCAAAGGAAAAGGAATTGTGCGCACCTACTGGTTACTGCGCAAGACCAGATCGAGTGTGAACAAATCTGCCCCACTCGATAGGACAGTATGTCTCATTCAAGTTGCAAGCAACGTTGTGTTTTCATTCCATTTACTGAAAGATGCTACCGTTCATCAATAATGGAACATTTACTTAGGTCATACAAGCTTTCACGAAAAAGTCCTGCATGAACTAGGCCTTAACATTCCCGAAAGGAAATGGATTGCAAATCATAATAACTGAAACATTTGGCCGACACACTTACTACAATTTATTGTATGAGTCAGACTTACTGACGGCAAATTCATGGTGCTGATCGCGTTGCTCAGTATTTACTTTTTAGGGTCAGTATTGAGTTACAGTAACACTTAATAGTCGCCAAATTGTACACCACTCACGTTACAAAATCGACTCACTCAAGAAACTAACCTAATTGTGAAGTTCTGTGTTTCATCAACTAATCGCTATACACGATCAGTCTGATTTTGCTCAGGCAATAAACTAGGATGTGGAGAATGATCCGTCCTTTAAGATCTTGATAAAAGGCTAGAAGTGCGGATAACAAGATCTATCCCTTCGATGGAAGACAAAAATTCCACTATTCAAAATGAACGTTGTAACCTAAACGTATTAACAGTGATTTGATTGAATGAGAAATGAAGTTACGAAGTACAACAGAAGCATAATGGGGGGTGGATAATTATTATATCTCAAAATCTCATTTGTCGTTATAGTCTAAAAAGAACAAATGACCGATTGATACAATCCGACAAGGTTGATCACCATACAAATTTGCTCGGACAGTGAAAACACAAATTTCGCTCTCCTATGTGACTGCCCTTAATCTCTATCGACGATGAAAACAATAATCTTAATCCAATTGCTTACGGTAATTTCACCATCACAGAAAGAAAGTAACGTAAAGATTTCGCAAATAATGAAAACATACAATGACAACACATGGTGTTATGATGGAAGTCAGCGTTCTCGTGATAAGGCAAGCAAGGTTTTATATTTCCAACATATTTGTTGACATGTTCTCCCGGAGAGGGTTAATTTTGCGTGTACACAGTGAGTAGATTATGATACTCGATGCCCAAGGGAGACTATGCTGCGGGAGATTTCGGGCCGGTTTTTGATTACTAAGTAGAACGACAGTAGTCCGCCAACAGCGGACTTGGACTGCTCGGGGTACACGTTGTGATAATTGGAAATTTTTAAGAGACGCCTCAAATATTCAACACCGGAGAACTACTCTCTACTGATCGAGGTTCAAATTGATATTTACGTGCTGATATAATCATACCAAGCCCAATAGCAGCACTTAGTCCTCGGATATATATACTGCTTTCCGTTGGATTATGCTGACTAGCAATTTTAGCCGTTACGGAAAGCAGTAACGTCTCATTCAGCGATCTCAGAGGGCAATCATATCGTGGCAGTCAGTCTGAGGGAGTCATGTGATTAAGTATTTTGGAAATCAATGTGTTTTATAGCAGCTCACCGTTCGCTCACTAGTGGGTCATCCGACCTATAACTAGGAGGAGGCCACCAATCTATGGCGTTGATTATCAGTTTGAAAGTGTCCAATAGTCTACACACAAGCACTTTCCAATCATTGAATGTGTAATTTCACATCTAGGTCAGTGTTTCCCAAAATGGGAGGTATGGGAGGTGATCGTAAAAAATTGGGTGTGAGTTACGTTCAGTGACATAATCGAATTTGATACTTCCGCCAATTTCAGATTATTACATGCAATGCATTTCATTGCTATTCCTGTAACGTTTGACATTCACTTACGAGTTCGTTCTAGCAAGTTGAATTCTGACCCGGGTAATTCTAGGTGGACTACTACAAACATTAAAAGAAACATTTGCACACCACATAGCATTCATTTCACAACCACCTGCAAACTCATGTGGGCGATGATGCATGTGTTCTCCTACTCAGGTGATCTAGTTCAACTGGTGTGGCCTTACAAATTATACATATCCAGCATTTCTATAGCCAATCGGGTTTTTTAAAGATCCGTTAATGTAAACGTCACTGATGAGGTGCACGTCAAACGATCCTGACTTCACCAAGGATTGCATTAGTAAATGTGTTCCGTTGAGGTTGCCGTGACTTCGACGTTCACAAATCTCATATGAAGTTACCTGGGTGACAACAGTGCAGTTGGAAAGCTTCGAGATCGATGTAGTGCAAAGGATGAAGTAGTACTGCTCTAGACCAGCAAGACATCTGCATCTACCACGACTGTCATCAACGGTAATCCACTGCGATCTAGGGATTTGGTTAGACCCTCAAACTTTTGTGCCACTGAAGATTCAACTGGCCAATTAAGACGCCGTTGCCTGTAATCTGCTGTAATGTACGAATACATATGGTCAATCCTATCAGTACCGTGTTCAGTACAGTGTTTTCTCTGGTTGCTTATTTCTTCCAGTTCCCATACACTATACCGCGATATGCGAACGACTCGAATGGATCCACTGATGTGTACGAAGGTACCGAATCGGGGGAATGTCACCCGTTTATGGTTAGTGTTTTTCTCAAACACTACAAGTCTCTGTCACATTATAAATATTACAAGTTATTAGGAAAGTGTGAAAATTACTACTGTTTGAGCAATCACGTAATGCATGTGCTGGAAGAAAGTTCTGTAAGTTTGTGCTGTGTACGTGCTACTCTCGAATATTCAGAGTAAATGAAATCTAATTACATTTATCGACTTAGGAGAAGTGATTGCACATATGTAACTAGTCGAAACCAGCTACCCCATCAACGCCACTAAATCTTTTCATTTGACTTGGAGAGGTCAAGGACATAACTAAAGACAGGTCAAAGCTCATAGCGTTCATAGTCACGAATGCAGCAACTGTCGTTCTTCTGCTGACCTATGTACTCCTGCGTATACAACATTAACTAGTGATAAAAATGAGGCCGTCGTGGTCATCCGTTTTGAATCCGGATGATCGTAGCTCAACGACTTCTGTAATATGTGACGTCCATTTAAAAATCATACCATGTCATCACTTCCATACGTTGGTGTGTCTATGTTAAACTTACCCATCTCAACGCAATCTACCAGGTCATACTTCTTAAATACTTGAACAGATTTGTCCTCACCGTAGAAACGCAAATCTAGCGAGACGAATGTGATGGATACCACAAAGACATGGTTCGCTATGTTTTCCTCAAATAAAAAAATCACCTCGTCTTAGTTTCACGTGACAAATCAATAAAAGTCATCCCGATTGACCTCACGAACAAGTACAACGATTTGCATATTAAGACGAGGATAAAGTAATGAGCCAAAATGGAACGAATAATTACACAGACAGAATCTCTACGTAGGCGTATTCGTAGATTTGATGATCAGATTCACATTTCTTTTCAGCTATCTTTTATCAGTGACTGCTTTCGCGTCCATTACCAAATTTAGTGATGGCCTTGAACCGTCAGCTGAGCAAATGACAATACAACGGCTAATTCTTCTGATTAGGTCCATCGTTATGCAACTGAAAAACTATACTCTCAATAATAAGCAAATAACTTGAGGTATGTGTATCTCATTGAGAGTAGGGTGAAGTGAATGATTACTGTATTCTGTAGGAACTCTACCAAATTTCACCACAATTGGGCCGTCGAAGCATTGTCGATAAAAACGACTTTAACTATCAAGTCCACTGTACTGAGCATGGATACAACAAAACTACACCTAAACCTATTGGATTTGTTATTGATTGATCCCAATCAACAAGGGTGTACCGATTCAGGTCACTTCCGACACCAATACTGGTTTAGCCTACAGTCAGATATAGACAGTGCTTGTCTGAGCAAGAAGTAATAAACTGTTCAACAGTCAATTTCTGATTTTAAATACTCAGCATAATCTACTGTTTAATTACGAGTCACGTGATACTGTGCAAAATCCAAATGCGACCAACAAGAGCGAAAGAAATTCCTTATTGTGATGAGAATTGCGTTCGTAGTCCACCGATAACAAGCCGCGTGGGAAACCGGGGACAAATCTATAACATTTATTTGTTTCTGTCAAACAATAGAAGAGTTGACTGATTCGAGTCAAGTGAAGTTGACTGGAAACTATTACACCTGAATAGACATTCAGTTAACCGCTTTCAATAAAAGTACTCGGTTGGAGTAGTCTTGGTTAGAGCTAATCAATACTGTATATCTCTGTCACGACGGAAGTGATAGCTGTGTTGACCAGTGCACCAATGACTCCGCATTACGTGCCACCGAAATGCTATGTATGAGCACACAGTACTGTTTGCTTGTTGGCTTTACTCAGGTTGTCACATGAGAACTTCAACCTGTGTTCAAACTCCGGTTTGAAAGTGGCATGCGCTAGTGATGAGCTGTAACAAACACGACACTCAAACAGCATGCTGTTGTCTGAAAAGTCCTGGCTGAAAAGCTTGTGATCAGTTGTGAGTAACCTTGAAATTACTTACTTATTAGCCTCAAGCACAGAGAGGAAAATGTAGGTATGCATAAGAACAACATCATTAGCAAAATCAACTATGCGTGCTAAAGAGGAGGTGAAGAAACTCAATTTCGACACACATTAACGATATCAAACTGTTCCGTATATAATGTGGGCCGATTTTTACTTGCACGTCTTGTTTGGAATGGTCTCCAACTTCCGGCAAATCTTTTCACTCGGACCGTGTGTGTCTCCAACTGAGGGGGTATAACTGACAATGATGGTCGAATTTCACTATCCGATAAACGCTGTATAATTCTCACTGTTCATCCGTGTCTCTTGATAAATATTCATTGCCATTCACCCGCTAACTACACTGTAACCCATGGTTAGTTCGTTCTTAGTGAGATCGCAATGGTAACGAGTGGAAATAAGAGAACGCCGTCTTCTTTTGCCCCACAATGGGTGTGAAGCTACTTTATATCTCGGAACAAAGTAAGTATGCAAACGAATTTTGTGTTGCATCCCATGCTTAAAGCGATGCGGATCGTGACAGGCAGTTGAAAGAAACACGCAGAAATCGGCGTGTCACAAAATAAAATGCTCAAGACAAACGTTCGGATGAGGTATGTGTCTGTTGACCAAGGTTAGGTTTGTAAAGGGTAACTATTATATATCGAGGACTTGATGTGTGGTGTGACCCGACGCGACCCTACCAAACAACGCAAGCCGGCTTCTTTGATCGCCAGACACCAGCTAGAGACCGGTCATGTGATCCACCCGATTAATGCTTTCCGCGTGTTGATGCGTCATCACAAGCCTGTCATTCTTAAGTCACTCGAAGCGCCGCTAGTCACGCGTAGCATGTCGGTCCTCTGTGTTGACCTTGAACCTCCGTCTGCTATGGTTTTGACCAATGACAGACTAGTGTATAGATTGACTTGATGTATCAACTTAATTCGCTTAAATATTTTTGATTTTCACCGCTGTTGTGTGTTAGCAACTGACGAGAACATACGAAATGGTATTACCATCTTTCAAAACCGGTCTTCTGATTTCACTGTTCACATATTACGAAACTGGTGGAGCGCTACAGATGAATTTTCGCCAATGAATCTATACTGTACGACTTTTTTAACTCAAGGCTGCCCAACCTTAGCATCCTATTTTACCCCCATCTAAAGCTTTTTGAGGTGGGGGTGTATCTTTCAGTCAGGTTTCTGCGTTCATTTGGCAGATTTACTAGCCGCGAGAATGAAGACCAGTTTCAGTTTTATACCATCAAAAGTAAATCCTTATAAGTTAGATGAGTTGTTGCGTGTGGTTGTTTGTGAAGTGTCGAGTGGAAGTAGCTACATTTCTCAGGGTTAAACAAAATTACAGCAGACAGAGTACAGTATGTAACAATCTGTCTAGTCTCTGTCTGACTGCCAGCCAATTCATTCGGAACTCTGCTAAACTTCGTCAGGTGCATTGCTTCATCTAGAAAGCACAGAATAACATAGAGCAACTTGGTGTTGGATGATTCAGATATTCTTTCTGCCCACTCATTACTTGATTGCTCTTTAATTTGACGAAACTGATGGGGTGATTATTGCAAATCCAAATGATCATCAGCACAATGTTCAATGCACCTTTGTTTACGGTGCAAGCCAGTAGAGAAATTATTATCACCGATGCGTTAAATCATACTCGGTGATCTTTTTAAATAACCAAGGAGGATACAAACTTTGGGGAAATAAGTTAAGGTAGACTATATAATCCACGTTAACTTGGCTATATTAACACTGAAATGAGATTACTGAATAGCTTGATGTTTGCAGTTTCAAGTTTAAACAGCTTAATACTGACATTTGACTGATTTGACTACCACTGTGAGTCGCTGAACACATTTGCACTGGTGATATATCATATATCACAATCTCTTGTCTTGTTTATAAAGAAATTTCAGTAGTGATTGCACCAGTTTTTGTGACCAAATGTTAATAACCTTGAACACCAATCCCACATTGCCGCAGATTTTACATCCCCTAAACTTGTCATCTTTCCCATTCCGACAGGAATCAGTAAATTCAAGTATTGTTCCTGTTGTAGGTCTTCCATGGAAATTTTTTTATGCGGACCAATCTCTGAATTTCATCACATATGTTGGTGAGACAAAAATCGTTATCACTACGTTATGAGCTTCACGTCAGACAACACTGACCGCGCAATTTGAACATCGCTCAGAATACTAGTGATGAAAGAAATTAGACCACGAATATAAAGACGAGTGTTCACTTGTCTCTCCAGCTGTCAAGATATTTTTCGACGGACCATATTTAGGTAACAGGTGATCAGTTTGTGAGGGTGAGATCAGCGACGACTTGTCGATAACGTTACGGTTCTCGGGTATGTTGTCCGATGACTAGAATTATCAGTTTGATGCGTAACGAGGACTTCCTATGGTATTGCTCCGAATCATTCAGAGTTTGGCGGATTACGGTGGTGCAGTAGGGAATAGAGAAAGAATGAAGACGTTGCACAGGATGTGCAAAACTGTGTCAAGGATCATAACAACAGACCTTCTGAACTAGTTGGAGCATCAA
The DNA here is from genome assembly GCA_008508345.1 of Paragonimus westermani. Lineage (NCBI taxonomy): Eukaryota > Metazoa > Platyhelminthes > Trematoda > Plagiorchiida > Troglotrematidae > Paragonimus > Paragonimus westermani. The sequence continues at coordinate 279,075 of QNGE01000187.1, forward strand.
GCGCTAGTCGACTACGATAGCAGAAACATGCTGAGACGATAGGGTGGGCAAATATGACGCATGCAGTGCGTGCGCTCTTATTTTGATGGGCACATCCATAGTGTGCTGGTGCACAGTGAGCGTTCGGTGACCTCAGTAAACCAAACCGTTGCATAGTGTTTGTTTGCGTCAGTGCAAACAGCATAGTTCGCGTCACTCTGGAGACATGGAATACCACCATAAAAACTCCTTGATACACCTTAATCTGACACTTAATCAAGGAAATTTGACATCTGGACGTCCCATCTGGAATATGTACAGTGGCAGAATTGTCGACATCACCATCGCTTTTGGCAGTGTGAAGAGTTAGTTACCGCCAGTTTATTGAAAAATCTAAACGAAATCCATCCACCACAATACTCTTTCAGTGGTTTTCGAATTTAATATCCAGTTTTTAGATCAATGGTAACATATTTTGTTGAACACAAAAAGGGACTGAGATATAGAAAATTGGCCAAACTTGTTAGGGAATCATATCAACTGCATCGGCCTTACGTAAAACTTTCCACTTTTCAGTTGACTACATTACTAGTTTACTCTATTTACAGGAAGAATTACGAAATGACGTGGATAACAATGAAGCAACGGATACTGTTTACCCACCAACCAAGTCTCGATTGCCACTGACACACAGTGCTGGTAGAAGACGAAACCATGCACTACTGAAGTGTTCAAAACTGAAATGGCTCTCGAGAACTTTACAAGCAAAATCAAAAAGAGATGAGAGAGACAGAAATAAGGTAAGGAAGAGATAAGAGAATTTTATCGCGTTGGCGAATGCTACATTGATTTACTAATTTTTTAAAATAATTAGGTCTCTTCCGGTGGCATGTCATTCATGTGGTATCGAATACAGAATGAGAACAAATAGTTGGAAGTGTCGATAAGTGGTTGCATGAGAGTATGCAAACCAGACAGTTGAGGAGAATAAGTGGCCAGTAAGTAGTTTGTCATAGAGGCAACTGATCAACTTTCGTATGATTCAGGTGTCTCTAAGTAATCAACTTGAGTTAATCTAACGGTAGAGTACCGAACCTCGAGTTCTCCGTTGCAGATTTCGATTTTCTGCACTGAAAACTCACCGGAACAACAGAAATTAGTATACTGCAAAAAATTACCCCTGTTATGGAACAGCACAGAACGTAGTGAATAGGATTACCGTTTGTCAAACCATTTCATCAGAGACCCTTGCATTTTTATCATGTAACACGAAAACCTTAAGGCTTGTATGGAAAACCAGTCAGCATTCAATTTCACTACAAGTTGACGTACGTCTTCAGAAACTGCTTCGGTGTGTTTACTGGTACGTGAGTTATCTTTCTTTCACACTCTGTTGTTGTTTTCATGTGGGCCTGAACCACATCAACAGAATTCCACTCACCAAACAAGAGTGCAAACCTTCACTGTGAGGATAGACATGTTCAGTGTACATGTACTCAAAGCTGTGGCAGTGTGGAAAAAAGATACATGTTGTGATATGCTAGCGTCTCGTTTACTTTTATCAATGACACACGCTAAACATGCAGGTTACATATCAAAAACAAATTAGAGATAAACAGGGTATGGACACGCACACATTCACACTAAGTATTAGTAAAGAATATCACGGTAACCTGATGAGTTGTTTAAACAATTTTTGTGAGCACAACACCGACTGTTGAGTCCTGATCAACATGGCTTCGCTAAAGACCAGTAGCTTCGAGTTCTGATTGCTTAACACTATTTTAAATAGATCATCTCAGTGACCTATTGTCATGTGTCTAGTAATCGATATCGCCAGACTTTAATCAACGGATTCACCGTTCTGAGTGATGTTTTAACTACCTCGGGATGTCTTGTTTCACTCCCACAGGCATTTATCGGTCTATTCTGCCTATATAAATTTCACTAAAACTAAATGGTAGGCAATGTGGAGGACTGAACGGTTAATCAGACCACGTTTGTGATTATGTACAACTCGTCCTTCGGTGGTTCGAACCAGTCGTAATTGGGCAGCCCAATTCGTACGAAATAAGGCAGACTTAAATTTGTGCCTGACATCGTTCGTCAAAAGCTTGCGGGAATATAAATATATCTTCCTTTTGAGTCATTTGAACTGGCTCACTGCACTTGTTCATCAGTCTGTGAGTTCCTATAACTTTGCCAGGATATCACTTCATCAGTAACGTTTTTGTTAGCATCCCTTGTTCCGTTTGCAGCTTGATAGGGATGCAAATACACTTGGTATTAAGAAATCGACTTTGATTTAACCGTGCTTGTATGCTATCGGAAAACACTTGGGAAACTGAAGATATTGCCCGTTCCATATTGTTTTACGATGGACCACTCTCTGTAATGTCTTATCCTTACACCTTTGCCTCAGTTTTGTGACACAAATTTAGGTTCGGGTGGATAGAGTTAAGAAGATTGAAAAGAAATCAAAATGATCGGTATTCGTAAAATTTGAAATGTCCACATATCATTTGTACATTACGGTTTTGGTGATATTATCAATAAGCGAAAACCCTACTCTTTCTCATTTCATATCTTACAGCAATTTTCCACACTTATGGTTCACCAGTTTTCATTCATATGGATAAAACAAACTCTCTCGCAGATAGTGTTTGTGAAGGAAATAAAAGACGAATGAGAATTTTACTCCATGGCTCTCAGATGAACAGTTCTGATTGTTCCACTTTCTCGCCTGTGGAATCAGTGGCTCGATTACCGATCAAACGTTATCGCGACCAATTGACGCTATTGAATGCATCAATGCATCACATGACTGCGTAGTCAGCGCCCAACATTGCAGATTCATGACATGAACATTTGATCTTGATTCACAGAGTTTTTGGGTATTACCGTGAGACACCAACTTTCGTTCACGTGAAGCACTCGTCTGGTGTGTTTGTTCTTGATGTGTGCGAGAAGCGGTGAAATGAAACGCAAGTGATTGATGAAGGAAAGCTGATCTAAATTGAAAGAATCTACCCATGAGGGGTGAATCGGTCTGATTGGAAGTGCCCTCTCGAAATAGGGGACATTCATTTCAGATCCACTAGCTCTGACGAAATGTGATCCCACATGAAAGATAACCCCTCTGAAGGATTGTCTTTTAGTAGGAGAATACTTTGAATGCATACAAGACTAAATGAATTTGGGATATTCATCTGATGATTTGACGAACTTCACTGGATCAGCAACTGAACATTAGATAAACCGATTTTCAGAATAATTAGCTGTAAAACAATAGGTCGTATTCAATTCGTCTCTAGTGATGACGAAACTCGTGCGTAATGATATTCTAAGAAGAGATTATTACAGAATTGATGTATTGAACTTACTCGTTACTACTACCTTCCGTCTTGTCTCTCACAGAATTTTCAACGAAACATATCCCTGCGACTCACAACTCCAAATATGCAAGCTGATCGTCAACCGGAAGAAATGCCGCATGAACAGATTCTTCAAGATTCTAGTCTGAACCAGTTATCTGGCACCGGTTATATGGACTACATACCATCCGAATGCCTTGGAGTGTGGGATTATTATCCAACTCCGTCAATTTCCGGTTCTCCAGCTGTGACACACAACGCTTTAGAAGCAACTGCGTCAGAAGCGCTGTTGAAGCAATGTTAAACTGTCATTTGCGGTTCCACAATTCGTTCATGGTAGAGCGAAAAGGTTGGTGTAAAATAACTCTGCTGTGAAATTAAAGTTGGCTGGACTGCAATGTAATGAACTGAAAGAAGTAAACAGTTGCGATTCAGAGATCATCGCTTAGACCATTATGTACATCAAAATGGGATCACAACAGATAGTGACTTATACGAACGTGATACAGCCAAGAACCGAACAACAATGTGTTGGGAGGTGATCAGTAGTAAGCAATAACTTAGTCGTGTAATGAGTTACACGAATGCATGAAATGGTAACCAATTCATATCGGGCCTTGATTAGTAGACGTGTGTAGAATCAAACGTAGAGAGCAGGTGGATGGATAAACCTCGGTATTGGCAAGTATCTTACGGAAGTCACAAGATTGCTGAGATACATGGGTTCAATATGTGGTTGCTCACTCAAAAACAGCATCTGTATAAACTATTTAACAAGACTGTTATTGATATTGAAACGAGACAGAATTGATATTAATTTCTTGTTCACAGTTCCCTATGGTAGCGGCCCTTCCGTTGCTGAATACAAGCTGATGAGATAGATTACTTCAAGTGAGAAAGTTGCGCAAAAAGGCAACATGTAATTGCAGAAAGTCAATAGCACATAACGGTTGATAGGTTGTCCTTACTCCCCACATTCCTGTTAGCCCCGATAAACATTACCAAGATATCTTTACGACTATATATTCTCTTGAATGAGAGATAATTTCTCAACTCTTTTCATTTCACAGCCCCACTATTGAGCATCGTGGGGGGACATTCACAGATCTTGTCCAATAGTCGCATGTGATTTTCTAAAAGTAATCCTTTTGAGAGAAGCAACAAGAATGCACGCATAAGACGTAGGAAAACTATTTTTGATTTGCAACACACACCAGGGATTTCATGATGGAAACGATCATCCGTGTAATGCTTTGGGACTTGGGTATATTTGTCTATATTTGGCCAACAGCCTCAATAATTGTCTCTGGGACACGCTGAACAGATAGGGGCTAAGTTAGGCTATAAATTACTTTGAGTGCGTAAATATATCTGTATATATACGTATATACTGATATTATATTTGTTCACATTCTCAAACAATACGCGGTGCTGATGCAGTGAGGTTCCAAGTCTTCGGGCGAAAACACAGACAAACAAACAAACTAACCCGTTGGTATGAACTGTGGCAACACCAAAATATTTTGGTGTTCGTAAAAGTGTACACGAGCACACATCATACCATCTGAGGAACCCATTATGGAGATACTTTAAGACTTCCTCTGGCAAATCTGCTGAACGCTCTCGATCAAGAGCATCATGATCTGCAACTCAATAAAACTCAGGATTTTCTTACTGTTTAACTCAATAACACACCCAACCTTCTGGGGTTTTGGAACCAGTGTTCCTTTTTACGAGATGTCTGTCAACCAATTCATTCTGACCCAAATTATTTCTCAGTCTTGATGCTAGATATTCAGTTAAAGTCAGAACACCGCAGCCCCGAGAGATAAGCACAAAAGGGCATAAATTCAGAGAAATAAGGACTGAGGCTTTCTAGTTGAAATAACAATCCCTACACTTTAAAAAAAACTACGTGTTACATCAACTTTCAAACCAACAACTTGATCAGCCGGCTGGTTCCGACTCATAAAGGTAAAAGCTTAACAAATGCGATTCAGGTGAACTCTATTTGTGTATTTGCTTCTATTCTAGGGCGTAATTCGGTGATCGATGCTACATCCTGTCCAAATTGATGGGCACCGCGCTGCACATTCCCGGTTTAGTCAACCGTCATCGAGTTCAATGGAAGCAAGCGTTCGGAAATTGTGGGACTACCGCTGAGCCAGATTCTTCCTTGACTGTAAAAGCTATCCGAAAATGCTATCCATAGAGTGAATTCGATCATCTCATCCATGTACATAAGATCCCTATATTTTTACAATCCCTTCCAGAAGTCTAGGAGGAGATGGACTTCACGAATGACATTCCCGATGTGTTTACAGCTATAGAGCCCTCTGTATTATTCATTCTCTCTCATCGTGTTTCCGTTCTCATTATCGATCTTCTATGCAACTAACTTTCTAAATCCGCCCAGACATGTGGAATGAGTAGGCACTGTAGGTGATGGCTGTTTGATTTTGTTTCACATCCAACACTGAGCCAACCACAACACTGCTTGTTCTCAGACTTTGTAATGACTACCCGAATAAAAAGGAATATTGAATGTAATGTTTCATTGGCTTATGATAACATGAGTAACTGTCCTACTGGAATAGGTATTGCAAAGCAGTGTACGGTTTCCAGTTATTTCAATCAACGAACATTAAACTGGGTGCTGTCACGCGGTCTTGCTTTCTTAGTAAGGTTGTTGGAATGGACTGTGACAAAAACTTCAAATGTGAGGTTTCATAACTATGAACGAATTCAACCTTTCCAAAATCGACCTTCTAGTAGGCGAAATCGAAAGACAGATATGTGGTTACTGATGGGTAGTCGGGGATTTGGTTTGTTTTCAAGTTGACCATCACCCACATTTGATCGCAGCCTTCACATTCAGATAGACTTTCCAGCCAGCCTCTTTCGAAAAAAAGCACTGGACTCGAGTTTCGCTCTCATTAGAGCTCGTCAGTAGTGCATATCCTTGCCACGGCCGGGATTTGAACTCCGGACATTCCAATCATGAGGCAACCGTGTTAACCACTGCGCCATTGACCTCACATTAGGCACAACTGAATTATCAAATCTGAACGCTCAACTACTCTCGCTTGTGAGCAATGATCAGGTTGCCCGATCGTCTCGAGAGGAGACAGTTACTGCCTGTTAACTCCAATCGATGACCCAACGATTAGGACTTCCGAGACAGGTCGAGATCACAGAACTCATTAAACCTGCAAGGCGATATTTTATATTACTGATGAGTAGTCGGGGATTTGGTTTATTTTCAAGTTGACCATCACACATATGATCGCAGCCTTTGCATTCAGATAGACTTTCTAATTATACTCATGTTCGAATTGTTAAATTTGAAATGCAAGGTGGAAGCCATACACTACGTTTTTATTGTCTGACCTAAAAGCAGACAATCAGCTGGGTAGCATGCGCACACCTGCTGAGTTCCATTTTTATGATTGATGCCCATGTCTTGACCGTGCCATCGGCCATACTGATTAGACACATGCGCCCGTCCGTGATAGTTTTACATTCGGATGTAACCAACCTGATGATCATTCTGTGACATTCATCGTGAACAGTCTTGACTGCAGTCGGTTGAATACAGTTCTATATAATGGATATGTACTTTTACATTAGGTGATTGCGACAGGGTACACCTATCATTGACCATACCAGAGCGAAACGTTTCAGCGAATAAGTGAACACCACTCGCATTTGACCATAGTTTTCACACCTAGACAGACACTTTAGTCAGTCCCTTTTGAAATGAACCGCAAGACCCATGTTCCACTCTCCAGCGGTGTAAACTCTGCTACGACCGAAACTTGAACTCCGATCAACGTTCTCAGGAGACAACCGTACTGACCACTGACCGAACAATAATGGTTAAATATCTAGCCATATTCCCCCATCAAATTGAATCAGCTATGATTTCGCTCTGATGAAAAGTCTTAATTGTAAGGTCATCAACTGTAGTTAACGGGACAATTAATGTCTCTTCCCCAAGAGAACGGACAACTCCAACACCACCCCCAAGCAGATGCACGTTTGAGTATGATAATTCGGTCGTGCTTAATGTGGGGTCAACAGCCCAAATGTCAACACGATCGTTCTGTGAGCACGTGGATTGGAGCTCAACCTTCAAATGAGGGTAACAACTGTATTAGGGGTCAGCTACAACAGAAGAAAACCTCAAGTCTTGTGTTTTTCGGAAGGGGCTAGTTGAAAAGTCTGAGTCCAAAAGTCACCAGAAAATATGGGTGATGTTCAAGTTAAAAGAATTGAAACCCCTACCACATACCGGTTTCAATAGGTTGATCTTCGCCGTTGACACTGCGGTTATATCGGTAAGCAACATTTCCGTAAATATAACACTCCTGAACACCTTTAATTACGATTTGTGTCCGGTGTTTCGATTCGTAGAATTCAGACATTAAACATGTATGATCAGAATGTGTGAAATGTTACTCCGGAGACCATCACAATTCACGTCTTCTCACTGTCTTATCGAGTTTCATGTTAGACCTTGAAAGCATGGTTTCTGTCAGAAAAACGAACAGTAAACCACCGGTGAGGACTACTCCATGAACTGTCCAAAGATAGAGATATATGGCTTACAGTGTTATCATTAAACACCCAGGCTACCAATTACCCGATTCACAGGCCTATGACTGACTCGTCAATTCGAAATAAGCCAAAGATTTCATTGATAAGATTGCAAAACTTGCAAAGATAAAAAATAAACAAAAAATTCAAATCTAACGGTGAACAGTCAAGGGAGTGTTGATCCATTACGAGATTTGTGACCAAACGAAACTCGGCGTGGATTAATCATAAATTTGTTTAAAAACACCCAAGTTGTCCGTCTCTGAATCAACTGAGTTGTTCAACAAATGAGTCAAGTCACAGCGGGTTCCTTGATTCTCAGGATGACAACAGAAAGTGCACAACTGCATTAGCTGACTCAATGGTTCATGACGCTTGGAAAGTGTGATACTGCTGACTGTTCTCTGAAGCGTGTTGACTGCGATTTGAAATCTCTGACATACTGTTTGAAGTTTTTCACCTTGTGCCGTTCCACTGGTAAAGTTTAACACCTGATGTATTATCATCATCCTCGTCATTGATTTTCCAAGGTCAAAGCCAAAGCTGTCGTCTGTCGCGTGTTTTTCGGGCACGTGGAGCTCACCGATAAGTCCGGTCAGTTTTTCCTGCACTTCGCGTGACATCCAAGTGCTCAGCCGGCTATTGAGCTGGTCAATCCAATTAGCACAATTCGTCCGGTGAAGATTAATATAATTCACCAGACAGGTCAGGGCATAGAACAACAAGCAGGAAGCAGAGTACAAACACTGCAACCGGTATTGACTTTCAGTCAGACCGAGCTTGGTTATACGACATATTTCGTGAGTGGTTGATGTACTGGCCGATTGCAGTTCATAGTCCCGAGCTTCAATCCGCGAAAGGACAGAGAAGCTTGCATCCAGAATGTGGAATTCGATCATGCGATCCAGTGCATGTTCCGTTCGCAATCGAACCTGATTGATCACCGTTAGGAAACCTGACGCTTTGCAGTCGGACAGTTTAAATAGTCTGTGGAACATCCCCAGTAACGAGTTGGCTGCATAGACACGAGCCTGAGGAAAAACGAAAAGAAATGGGCAATGGGGTGAATCGAATGGATATCTTACAACAATACACAACCAAATGTCAACTATTCATCCGTAATCAAAACAATGTTCACTGAGGTGAGATGGCGCTTTCATCCCGGTCACAGAGCATGGAAACCTTGATCAGTTCGTTGAGTAGGGCATATACCATGCACCCGGTTGTAGATCTCGTGTTCACACAAATCTCCGGCTGAAAATGCTGCTTCGGACGGCAACGTGTCAAAATTGGTGGTGTGCTCCCATCTACGACTTTTCTGTCTAGCCTCGCCAGCGTTTCGACGAGCACCGCTAGAGTCATAGCGTCTTCTGATAAGACAAGGGCTTTTGTGCTTGAGTGAAGGAAAACCTCAATCAACAGGTAATAGACTGAACCAACTAGAATACTAACGCCAGTAAGTTGTTTCGCAGATATGTGGATTACCAAGGAATCTAGTTGCGCAAAATGTTGGCTCCGTCTGCCTTTGTGAGTGATGGATATATTTTGGTGACACAGTTGAGTGGTCTGGTAAGTGGATTCGTACGGTGTACTTTGCAAGTTCTCACAGTAGTTGTGCGGCCCAACAAGTAGAGCTCATGGAACAGTGAAGTACCTGGCTCCGGTTACTGATTCGAACCTGAGCACAAACAATGGTAACCACTTGCCCACTATAATCGATCACTCAACCTCAAAGATAATTTTAGCAATTGAGGGCGAAGACCAGCTGCCTTTGTTCTCTCATTCTTTGTGTGATAGCCATGAATTAGCGTCCAAAATGTTTGACTAATAAGCCCAGGTATGGGTTTATTACACCCGACACAGAGTTACGTATAAACACTAGTACTACACCATGTACCCTGTTAAATCAGTGGAAGAATCGAAATATGCGTCCTAGTAGCCTAGTCTTACGCACGGTCTGGGCTAGATATATATGTATATATATGTATCTTAAAATAGGCAGAGGGCAGAATATTATACGTAAATATATATATACCGATACCGAACGTGGTTCTACAAATTCAGTGATAAACACTTTAAATATACAGCAACTTACGACCAGGTTTACAGGCGCATACAACAGAGCAGCAGAAACGTGACAAAATGTCCGATTAATTCCAGCGGTAAAACATGCTGTGGGTTACAGTTACTCATATAAACAAATGTGGTAGAATATGGTAGGAATTGAAGTATTAGTATGAAAGTCGAATACAGTTCAATTGTTCACGTTCGATATAGTGTTTACGGAAGTGAAATAAATTTCACCGTATCAAACAGTCAGTAGTAAGAGGGAATATTGCAAACGGACGAGTCACGTAAATTCGGAGGTGAGGGCATACTACTGTGAACTTGTGAGTAGAAGAAAGTGACATTGGAGTTCACACACCCTTTGTCGAACCCACAACGTAGTAGGATAAGGTATCAGATAATTAATAGACAACTGGGCAAAAGAAAATGAAAACTTTCACCAGTAGATCAAGAACAGCATGAATCGGTCCTCATCAAGCCTCTGCTCTCTTGACTTACCCGTTTTCTGTGTAAAAACATTAGGGAGTGTGGATACTTGTTTAGTTCGGCGGTGTTATTGTTTATCCAAACCGTCCGTCAATTAATGACAGCATTAGAAAGAGCAAAAAAGTCAGCAGTCTTTTAGATGCCACTTTACTCGTCCATTCAGTTGAAATTTAGCTGGTTATTTACAAGGTTCAGGTCTTTTGATGTCTATTGTTCGAGCTTGAACAAAATGAATTTCAGGAAGTAAATAACGTCCGAAATGTGGTTCAATTTTAGGGTTTCATGATAACTAATCATCATGGTTAACCACATGTGTTTTGTTGTCCACAATGCTGATCACTGATAAGCTGTAAACAGCGAGCAAAATAAAAGTCTATTAGATCCTCCTTTCTAAATAGCTGGCTGAAGATTTATCTGAACACAAAAACTTCGGTCAAATATGTGGTTTTACACGGAAGGAAATTTGCGACTCTGGGCTACAGTTTAATCAATCAATGGAAATACACATTGTGTGTTCAAAGATTCTTAGTAATCATCCAAATCACTATCATGATCACTCATCGAGCAAAAGTGGTTTTCGTAATGAACGTGTTCTGGTGGTCACCACGCACTACGCTGGTTTAGCATATTAACGACGACAATACTGACGCAGTGGTGCTCTGCTGACACCTTAAGGAATCATTTGCATAAGCAAGTACCAGAATGTCATGTTTCCATTCAGTTCATCCCAGCACAGTTAATGTGTGTGATGGCTGCTGTCCCTGTGTGTTGCATCTATACCCTGGTGTCAAAGTCGTGATCCTTCGTCGACTAGTTGAAAGGCTTGATTGAGATCGTAAAATTGTGTGAACAGCTGTTTGCCTGTATAGTTCATTCATTCCTGGCAATACCCAAACTATGGAATCATGGAAAACATATTAAGTTGATCTTACTGCCCAATTTGTTAGTTTATACAGAGAAATGTGTAGAAAAGCGGACGATGAACCACCATTAGCCTAGACAAAGAACGGTCAGCCTGCGTCCGTCACACCCAGATGTTTACATAAATACTGATACGGCTATGATCTGAGCAACATAAAGAGAATGAACCAAAAGTTAGCAGGCCGTATGAAGGCTGCCTTGGGAGACCTAAAAACGTCAGGCAGTTGACATATCACATCCATCATCATCATCAACCATGAAGCAGAGTGATCAAGCAGACAAGAGGGATAGGGTACCCGACCTTCCAGAGAGAAATAAAATGCACTTTTCGGTTTTCTGAGACACTGACTATTACAGAGGTCATATTCCCAACTGCACTCCGAAAACCAATTCGCTCTATTGTTGTAAATACTCTGATAGTCACTAATCTTACGTCCCTTATATTCGAGTCCGCCTGGTTAGCCATTTTGACTTTCATTTTGATATCGCAAATTAGTTGCATGTTCTTTCGCGTTTAGAATGTACGAACGAGTATGCTGGAGAACATCAAATGGTTCACGTCTTCTCGTTATTCTAGCCGAGAAAAATGTGTAAGTACAGGCTTCACGAAGTCGGACAGAAGGATGGATATTGCACCCCAGAATAAAATCAATTGTTGCAGGTTGACGACCGTCAGTTAGCTCGCCGGTTTCAAATCGTCCTGAATGATAAATTGTCCGATTACCGTACAAGTAAACTTTTAACCAGCCCCTTAGCCTAATTCATGTTTCCACTCTTTGAAGTAAGAATACCGTTAATTCGTCAACTGACCTAGTAACTTAGATCCTCAGAGGGACGATCTTACCCAATGAATTTGGTAAAGTCAAGCTGGTGTGTATGCAAGCGTGTACCAGTGTCAGTTTGTCACCGCGTGACAACACCGTTAAGCTGCATTGTGTGTGCAAGTAAGCGTGCACAAGCGAACTGAAGTTTACCTAGACGTCATTAGTAAACTCTAGAAATAGTAGTGATTTTGACAGCTGTCAATAAGTCGGACTGAACTAGGCTCGTAATGTAAAAAAACAGCTGCTAACGATAAAGACTATGCGCCGTGGTTTTAATAAGTGAAACATTTATCTAACAATGCGTTGTTTAACGAACTGCAATTAATGTGGCAAACGATAATAAGCCCGCCTCAACCAAGCTGTTCGTGTAAATTTTTGTCGTAGGTGTGCATTCTGCATTACTGGAAAGAAACGGATCTCCATTATTCGCCACTTGGTGTTAGTCGTTCGTACTTGACGTTTCTTTCAAATAGTGAACTGATTAGAAGTAACTGTATAAACCCGCATGTAAACGGCTTTCAACCTTATAGCGACCATCCCCAGGGGAAACTCAAATCTGTTGTACTTAGGAAGCTAACTTTATGGGAAAGGACACTCAAGGTCTTTCACATTGCAACTACATGCGGTTACTTTTGATGTACTGCACAAAAGAAAAAACAATTACCAGCGTGTCGTGAACTATTCCGTTGCTAATTTACTGGATTTTCGACTCATTGCCAATAAGGGTTTGTTGCGTAACGGTCATTTTTCTTCTGTACACAAACCGTTGACCTTCGGTAGCAGACCTATCATTTCAGTGAAAGTAATCCAAGCTTGTGAATTAAACAGATTGCATCTGTCGAATGCTGGTGTATTTCACGAGAGACTAAAGGTTTACCTGGTGTAGAATTTACTTTCATTGAAGTTCTATTGTATTCATTGATTTGAGGCAAGTAGTGACTGTGTTTCCCCCCTACTCACTTAACCAGTCATACTTCGAGGATTTTCCGGTTCCACTTAACCGAACATCTTTTAATTTCTCTCTTTAGGATGAGTACGTTTGGCTGGATCAATTCAACACTACTTGGTTGCAAGCAAGTTTATCGTGCTACGATTTGGTCGAGCCAACATCGCTATCGGTCGCGTAATCAGTAATGTATAGTTCATGCCGGAATAAGTTCAAACCAAAACTCAGGTGAAAAGTGGATGACTGAAAGCTAGCACGATAGATTTGTTCAGACCTATTAGTGTTCAGGTTATATGAGGCAGGATGATGAAAGCTTCTCAACGTCCACGGGAAGTCTGACAGCACAAAATGTGCAAATTCTGAGCCCAGACTCGGGCAGGATTAAACATGAACTGAAGGTAATTTTACCTGAGTAGCAGGTGAACGTAGAGGCGAGTGGGAAAGATGCAGAAAACTGTACATTCTTCTGGTATTGGACTCGTGTGCTCGAGACGATCCCGTCAACTAACAATTAACTGACTGATTTAACACTATTGGCGTTGTAGTGGAACGCTGTTTCGTGAAAGCATGAACAAGCATTAATAAATAACATCTCAGGGATAATTAACGAGAATGATTAATATTTCAGACCCTTATCGTTGGTACTGATGAACAAGTTGAATTCAGAGGCGTTTGACGGAACCACAACACACATTATCATCCAGTCTGTGCGCTGCTTCTATCGTTCTGATTTGGTTTGGAAAGCGTCGAGTGCCCGCGTCACTCCCCATTGAAGTACCCCAACTGCCTGAGCGTGCATATGGCGACTCGTGTGTTTTGGCAATGTAAGATCGGTGATTGCGTTGAGGCGTGTGTGCAGCTAGGGTTAAGATCATCACTAAGACCACACTGTAGAAACTGCACGACATCTGATGCAGCGAGTGAGAAGATCGCTACGGTTGAAGTGGTTCCCACAAATTATTATGATTTGTGTTGTGACCGGCCATTCGTCCAGTCGTTCGATTTGTGCTCAACGGTACGTGTACCGTAGGTACACTCCGACAAATTAAGGTTCTGATTTACACGAGTGTTGTGCGAAATCTTGCAACTGCTACCGGCCACTTGCATGTCGTTTTCCACGTTCGTACAGATTACTTGGGTTTTTAATGTCTTCGCAATGGAAGATGACAAGCTGATATACAAAATAGCTCTTTGTTGACATTTATTTGATGATTCGCACTGTAAGTTAGGAACTATGTCAAGTGTTGAATGCCTTTAAGTATGTTTGGTTTGGTCACAGAAGGCCGGTCCCGGATTTTCCTTTTCTTTCTTTCGCTGCGTGTAGTACACAATTGTAATGAAAGTTTGGTCACGATTGCACGCGGAGACCGTGGCTCTCAGTCATCCGCGTATTTACAGCTAGCATCGCACAGAGACTGTGAAATTATTTATTTAGTGGTGTCTGATCTAGTTAATTAGATGGGATCATTCACCTTTGACTGGTGGCCAATCTGTGCGATCGTGTTCTGGTTTGTCCATTTTGGATGTTTTTTTACCATTAATAAGTAGGGTGGCAGATTTATGATTGCAGGTGAGACCCAACTGTAAAAAGTCAGAGATTCGAACCAGCAACAGACACAGCATGCCTCAACGCGGCAAGCGCTTTACCAGCTGAGCTATGAAGCCAAACCAACAGCTCGGAAATTTCACATCTGAACTCTGTTACCCACCCGTCACATAGTATATGGAATCCACCAAATGATTCAGGAGATCTACTGCCCCAGCAGGATTTCTCAATCAATTCACGCTGGAATTCACCAACGCCACTGCTGTATAACCCAATTACCTTGTTGAGTAACATTCAAGGTGAAACAGAATTTAGTGTAAGTTTTGCCAATGGTATCGTACATATTTCAATTACTTAACCCGCCTTTTGACTTTCTTCTGATTCGGAAAATCGTCCTAATAACCGACCGTCTGAAACATCGTTATATGAATGGCCGATTACGCGTTACTGTGAGAATTATTCTAATTCATCAGGAGCGATATGACGGTCGGTAAACGCGATATTTTGTAGTATGTACGGCAGGCATAACTTGGCTCACCCCATAGCTGCATTCGACATTGATTCTCGACAAAACGTGGACCGTACTTTTAGGACACAAGTCCAACAAAACACAAAACGTAGGTCACGATATACATGTGAAATGGTAAGCGTTTGACACTTTCTCACTGAAAGCACGTTGGATTCTTCTGAAGAATGACGTTCCACATTATACCAGGATGATCATGACGAGTGGGTGTAAGTAATGTCGGGGAGCTAACTTTGAAAGGTTGAAGGGTCTACAAGTATACTTCAAGAAATTTTTTATCACAGTTAACCGACAGTGTCTAATCATCACAACGTTGCTCATTAAACTGAAACGTGGAACAAATGTATCACATGAATAATGATCGTGCCAAACACCACAGCATTTTTACTCCGTTAACTTCTATGGCCATTTTGTTCCAGTAACCGTAGTGAATAAGCGAGGCAAATGGTGACCTCAACCCAACATGCATGGTGGAAGTTGCAGCTCTGGTCGTGAATCACATGTACGTTGACACACGGTGGTGACGTGGGCCAGTTAGGCTGTGGCTCATCCGGTGAGTTTCGTTACAACAAAACCAAATATGTGTAATGATGAATGAGTTATCCGTTACAATGACACTTTTATAACGGAGTTCCTCCTGATGAAATATTACAGCAACATCTCACGAGTAAGTATCCTGTTCATTGTGATAACGTTTATTACGTTTGCGCTCTAGTGTAACCTGACCGAGTCTAACCTCACATTTTTAACCCTTTCAATTTTTAGTGAGATGAACTAAATCCATCTAATTAATAAGACAAATCTAGGCCGAGGCTAAACCAAATGTGTTGTGGTCTTCGATGTTACATCATCAGGCTAAATACAACATACTCGTGGGTTAATCCCATGTGAAAGAGGGTGCGGTAATGGATGAAAGAGTTCTTCGGTAAAGTGTTATGGTTTCTAGTTTTTGAACACTAAACAGTAGCGACATACAGGGTACGTGCTCGTGTCTGCAAGCGCATAATTGAAGTTAGATTACATCACAGTTCCATGAATTTTAAGGAATATCACTATAAAAGTATTTGGTTGAAGAGGCAATCGAAATCGAAGAAAAGCGGCAGAAAAATTATAATTCGAAGTAATTGTTTCCAACTTTCGTGGTCGTAACAAATCGGTCTTAGGTGAAGCATCCTAACTTGTGTCCATAACTTTCTGGATCAAAACATCTTTAGAAGATAGCACTTTGATAATCCCCTGAAGTAGGAATTCACAGGTTTGCACAGGGTAGAGATCAATAGATGATGCGTTTTAATCTCTGTCTTGCTAAGAGAGGAAAAGCTTTTGGACGATTCATAGTTGTAAACAGAACGAGCTCAGAAGTAGGGAGAAGAAACTAAATGCGAAGAAAAACTGGTGTGTAGAATGTCGGCACCTAACACGATAGTAAAGTAAGGGATAAAACTGACGCAACCGAAGAAGACATACAGAGTAGCGGCCAGAAAAAAACGAGCAAGTAAGTCAACAAATGACAACATGAAGCGAAATGTGAGGGTGCATTAGGTAGAAAGCTAAGAACACGGTAAGATGGATTGATTCTCCTGCAAATGCCAATTCGATATGATTTTCAACACCACGATCACAGAGATAGGCAAGACAGTCCACAATGAGCGGACTGTAACTCAGAAGTTTCGTATATACGGTAGCCTGACCATTAAAAGTTGAAAAAGAATTAATTGTAAAAAAAATTCGGGTTTTTAGAACAGGGGACGGGAACATCATATCCGAATGTGGCAAGCGGTTTACGAGGGAGAGAAGAGGCCATACTGAGGGACCCAGAAATGTCACATTTGAACCCAATAGCCCCCACACCCTATCGTCTCATAGGGAATCCAAAAAATGATTCAAAGGATCGACTGTTCTGGTGGGACTGCATAAGCAATTCACGCCACAACACACGAACGATACAGTTAAGCATCGAAGCCGTAGTCCTGTAGTAGTAGTAGTAGTAGTTGTAGTAGTAATATTAGTCCGGCAGACTTTTTTCTTCGGAAGAAACCCAATGTCGGAGTCTTGGTTAGACTAATACCAGGATCCAATCATTTAAAACTCAAAGTTGAAGAAATAACTCCTTAATCATTAGTTTGCAATTGATGGGAGGTCTGTCGGTAAATAGCCAGACGTGTGCAGAATTCCGAACCTCCAGATTAAGTTCTCCATCATGGAGTTTTAATACACAATGCTACCTGCCTTTCTAGTCAGGAGTTTACAATTGACTTCACGGTTTATTTCTTTAGCATTTTCAGCTTTGAGACGTATCTGGAGGTATTACGGTGCGGGCTGTTGTTGGTTCTGACAATCGCCCACGAAGGAGAGGAGTAATAGGCAAGCTAAAATGTATGGGGAATAAAATCAAAGAGGAAGAAGACAGACAGCAATGGGGCTTCAAAAAGCAGACAAAGGAGAACAAACAACCTTACGAATAAAGGTATACCAGTGACTGTCCTGTCACGGAGTGTTTGCAACCAGCGGTGTGGATGGTCGCGAACTCTCCAACCGGGTACACGATACTTACCAACCTAGCGAGGCGATCAAAGCCTCAATGGCCCATGATCACGCCATCGTCTGATCGTCTTAGGGTTTTCTGCAACCGTCAACAGTCACACTAAACAATGCATGGTGTAGCACACACTTATTCGGCACACGGAGTTCGTGATCAAACCAGTAAAGACCGTGCATTCTCACTATCTCGGTTATTGGTCGCGCACCGGCACGTTCCCAAATACGTACCGACAACTGTCAAGTTGCTCGCACAGTCAGTTCATTAGGTAGCGGTTAACTAACGGGGATAACGTGGATAGAATACAGAGTCTAGATGCAACTTTTGCATGAATGAGCCAAGTCAACAATTCCTAGAGCAAAACTGGGTGCAAGTAAACACCGTAAACTCCGCCTTCAAATAGCAAACAGACTTCTCCCCGACGTTATAAGTGACTTTCCTAACAGCTACCATTCGGATGCTTTAAATAAGCGTCATAAATTCCTAAATGAGATTAACCGGCCTGTGTTTGTTTTCATGTGAAGACATACTATAGAGTAATACGTTGTGAAGGGAAGGTTGAAGCGAATCCTTTATAGATTTGATGCCAATTGGATTTTTGAAGTTGTCGCCGCACAGTTAGTGGACAAGTTCAAATTGTTTAGCATTACAATCCCAGACGTCGTTCGCATACACAATGCTCAATTTGGAACCTCCAAGGAAGCATTCAGCACATGTGATGGCAATTGGGCATGAGTTTACATTCATTCATGTTGAACTACACTTTGCTGCCTTTGGACTAGCTCAAGAAGTTCCCTTAAAGTTTTCATACTATTTGGACGCTGAAACTCACCACACTGTTGTGTTCTTGACGTGCAACATCAGGGTTTATTTGACAATGCTCTGTAAGCTGACTGCTCAGGACAGTGATGAAAGTGGTATTACGAGTTGACAGTTTGAGTATTCGGTTGTCCACCGAGCTTGGTGTTTAGAAGACACACTTCTCATCAGCAAACGAGGTGACGTCGCCAGCGTGTATGGATTTAAGCCTAAAGGTTGATGAATCTTGGTGGATGCCTGCTCTTACATGCGGAAGAAAGCTCACTTTTGGATTAATTCAAATTAGTTGCTTCCTGCGGCCTTCTAACTTTTGACTTGAAGGTTGATCGGTTACTTTCTGTTGCCGATTATTTTTGACCAAAATTCCGGATGGTAGATTAGTATTGCTCTCTGTCCTTTAGCAAAACCGTTTCTCAACTTTACATGATTGTTTATCCATTGCTTAATTTTGGTCGTCTTCCCAACTTGATTAGCAGTTAGACAGAACCGCGTTCATATATTCGAGAGTATTTGACTGATACTGACCCGTAGACTTCGTTCAGTCATATGAGTGCTGTAATTCGTTGACTGCATTGACTCAAGGTCATTCTCACACTATCTTCACCGAGGGGTTAACCGTGCTGCTAACTTCCGTCACTGTACATAAATCTGTGTCCATGATGTGACGCGTTCGGCATGACGTAAATACACATTTACAGTGGTTTTACATGGACTAAACACTTTCGACCTAACAGTGAAACATCAGTGTAGACAGATAACCATTTTACAGGCTGCTCTGAAATTCGAAAGTAATTACTTTTGCTTACATATGACACTTGGAAGATCTCTCGGGAGAAATTTATGTTAATCGGTAAGTTTCCTTATGTAGCTTTCAAACAAAAGTACCCACCTTGAAATACTTATCCTGTGCAAAAGTGTGAGCCAGACGTTCAACGAGTTCACCGAACATGACAATTGTGCTGGGAGAATTCAGTGGCTCCAGAGTAACCATGTCCGAAGACTGGTCGATCAAACAGAGTTCCCAGACACATGGATTTTGAAACAGATGGCCCGCAGCCAAATTGGCATTCCACCGAATTCTCTCTGAACTGCAGAGTTTGTTCATCACTACCAGGGCACACATTGTCTGAATCAAACGCAAAGAGTTGGGGAAAAGCACATGAGTAGACAGGAAAAGCAAACAGACTGTAGGTAGACATGAAAAGAGCACAGCTCTTCATTTTGCTAAGCCTACCAAATGGTTGAAGAAATCCATAGTGATTCAGTCAACATGCGTTGGGGGTCAGAATGGATGGACGTCCTTGCAAATGAGTGGGCTGTTTTTCAAAACTATCTATTGGCAAAAATTGCAAATTCCTCTGGATAAAAATCCCACTCAACGAAGTCTTTAATTCGACTTCCATCCATTCCATCAGCTTACCACACACGGACCGCTTAACTAGCCTTTTAAAAATAGAATACAAAGGACGTGTACCGATGAATTCTTTCAAAAGAGGAACGGCTATTGAGGACTAACATAGTGAGGCAGTCAGCTAGAAAATTTAGAAAATGTGTGAAAATAGAAGTATATATATATATATATAAATATATAAATATAAAACCAGTGCACCTTACAAATGCGACGTCATCAACAAACATCAGAAGTTCACCAAGTTCATTCTGAACGTGGCAGCCGACGTTCAATTTGTCTGAGTAGTACTATTTATTTCACGACAGCTTCTACACCTAACGGATTTGTTATTGATATACTATCAAAGAGACCACCGTTACGAACTTTGGTATGGTGTCTACGCTCACAATTACATAGAACAAACCAACGGACAAGAGTCACTCATAGATTCGTCCAAAAAAGACACCAACTTATGTTACAGAACGATTCCAAGAGCTCGTTTAGTGCATTACCGCAGAATCATAACGCCTGGTCCAATCAGCTACGGTTAATCGCTAGGGGCGTATTCTTGTATGCTAAACGATAGCATGATGGACATCGTGCAGCCCACACTCAAGGTACATGAGTTTACCGCAGTGACAGTAGTAACGTTAGAAACAAGCAATTGGACTAAATTCTGCTTAACGGTTGGATAATGTCAGATACAACGTTCTTATTGGAGACCACCTGCAGTAGCTAAAATAGGGAGTGACAAAACCCGACTGGAACGTCTTGTCAGTTCTTCAAAGCAGTGACTTGAAACAAGTGATATGTATTGTTCCTTGACCGGAGAAAAAACGGAAATTGATTACGAATACTACGAAGATAATTTGCATTGAGAAGACCTAGCCGATCTAGGAAAATGCTTAACAAGTGTGTAAAAGTTGTATCCAAAACCTAATCCTCGTCAGTTATGGAATATCAGATGAATGTTGAGGCTAACAGACGAAAAAAATCGGTCCTCAAGTGTAACGAACTAAATTAGTTATGTCGACAACCACGTTTTACAAAACGTCGTGTGCCCCATCCAATTCAGTTGGCTAACCACAGATGATAGTCTAGAAGAAGCGATGCAACAATTATTGCGGGGCGTCCGGGTGGCTTTATCAACTAGCGCTCTCGGCTCTCAAACTTAGACAGTCGATACACATCAGTGAGTCACGTCACTTCAATCTCACAATTCGTTTTGCCTATTAGTCAAAGCGTTTAGGACAAACTTAGCTATATCCTACTGAATAAACACGTAGGAGAAAATCAGACTATTAGATTTATCACTTCCGAGTTGGGATTTTCGTAACTTCTTTAACAGTCTAATCACGTAGAAACCGATGAACTTTCATAAATTTACTGTCGTGCAGAGAAAGGTCAAATACATGTACAATGCTCTGAGTATCTTAGATTATGTGCTGCACCTTGACATCTTAACGTGTTTTGTCAGTTTCATGAACCGAATTTTCTGGAATAAAATCACAAGGTATACACAGAGTGTCATCCAGTGTTTCTTTTCTGCTCCAGACTCGAATGTTTCCCCTACGCATCTTTATGGAAACACGGTAGATGGAAAATAGTTACTGGTTCACTCATTGTATAAAAACAGAATGTATCTACTAAGGAGTCAGTAAAACTGTAGAGTAAAGCAGATGAAGCCTAAACCTATTATAAGGAAACATGCATACGCTAGGAAGAACACGCCTAGAAATACCGTCCATCAAATACAGAGAGAATGTTAAACGTACTACTTTATGAATAACAGTAATTCAAACAGATGAAGGAAAAACACGACGTGTGAGAAGCAGAACGCCGACCAGGACACACCTGGATCAAGCGGTGTAAGCATTCATGATCCTTTACCATGCCAGGAAAAAGAAGGCGAAGCAAATAGCCTATGGTTTTCGCCCCCTGTTCACATCGGTGAGCAATCGGATGTTTGACCTGTTCGGGATCACCCACTGTGCGACTTGAGTACAATGCTGCAGGATGAAAATTAGCAACCGATTCGTCTTTGATATGTTTCCCAGTTTCCGTTGACGATAGTTCGCTTAGAGAGGGGGACAGAGTGCAGCAACGCATAAATGATAAATCAGTGTGCGCGTGAAATTCACATAACATGATATGGAAAAATAGGTATAATATATTTCATCGTGGTTAGGGTGTGAATATTACCCAATAAGGGGTCTGAGTTTAGAAAACCTGGACAAGAAGAGCATTCAGAAACATCAGAGGGAACAACGGAAACAGTGCAGTATACCTGTAACGCTCCATTCTGTGTTACGAACAGAAGGGATGAATTATGAGTGAACCCACTTCACACAAAAAATACCTCATAAGGAATGGCAGTTTGATATCCACATGTAATGGTTTTCGATCAGAAGGCAAACTAATGCTAACGGCTAATTACATAAAGATATAACATTCTTCTGCCTTCCATGTGCCTTCGGGCGATAATTGTTTTCTGAGGCCAAGACAACTGGTAAACATTGGCGCCTTCAATGTCCGCACTCTCCGACAAATCGGTCAGCAAGCTGCTCTGGCAAGTACTCTCTCAAGTCTGGAGCTTGAT
Organism: Paragonimus westermani; assembly: GCA_008508345.1. Taxonomy (NCBI): domain Eukaryota; kingdom Metazoa; phylum Platyhelminthes; class Trematoda; order Plagiorchiida; family Troglotrematidae; genus Paragonimus; species Paragonimus westermani. Next base: position 301,690 of record QNGE01000187.1, read on the forward strand.
GTGTGCTGTGTGTCGGAGACGCGAGTCTACGACTCTAGCACAGTTATCCATTTGAGCTCACCTCTAGATAGCTGTCGATCCAAGCGCTTCTGTCTCAGGGTTTCTGGTGACGCCGAAGCTGAATCTCACGGTCGAGCTGGAGTGGGAATCGCGCTGAGTTCC